>JAHXMU010000640.1:357722-387433 GCA_019455685.1 Philornis downsi
TTTTGAAATTTTTGAATTTTGTTGTTTTTCAGTTTTCGTCAATTTTTTAATTTTTGATAATTTTTTAATAATTTGATAACATTCTTCGATTTGATAGGATGTGAAAAATGTTGTAAACAATTTCATGAGCATTGCAACCACTTTATCTCTGCTTTACTGAAAAACAATCGATGACACTTTTTCATTCATTTTTGAAAATGTTCTTTTTATATTTCATTAATAATAAAAGTTTTTTTTAGTTTTTTGCGTTTCAGTCAATAGAAAATTTTATAAAATTTTAAGTTTGTTTCTAAAAATTAGTTGTTTTCATTTCTGGCAACGTTTTAAATCGAATATTTATATTTTCTTTTGGCTGCTCTTTTGCAAAACATTCACCTTGTTTCGAGGGTGTTCCTGGTGGGCGATACGGGTCTGTGTTTGTAAAAGAACGTTTTAAGTTTCATTGTTTTTTTTCGTATTACGCCTTTGCGTTTTGTACGGGTTTCTTGCTGAAATTTCGGGACCGCTTTTTATCATGTAGCGCCGTTTGTTTTTTTTTTTTTTGTTTTTTGTTTTTCTATGGCAGTTCATCTTCAACTTGTTTAAAAGTTCAAATCTCAGTTTCGTTATTGTTCCAAGGAAGAGAACACCTTCTCGTCGCACAAAAAGGATTTTCATCATTATCTTGCCAAGCATATCCAGCGTCATGAGACGACGCACACGAAAGTCGAGTGCGCTGCTAAGAGATCAAAATATGCCGATAGAGGAGATGCACCGTCATAAACACGCAGTTTAATCATTTTTGGTTTTTTTCTTTGTTTGTGTTGTTGGTCATACGGAATTTCTTGAGAGCAGCTAAAGGAGTTTATGGTGTTTGTTTCGAAACTTGTTGAAAAGTTCACACGCTGCCTGGCCATCGTTCTTGGTTTCCATAGTTCATATCTTTTGGTTACAGGAATATGTTCAAGTTGGCATTTTTTTTTTCGTTCGTTTCGTTTGTTTGTTGTGGAGCAGCATCAAAATCCTAAAGTTGGGTTACGCTTGATGAAGTGTGATCTTTGGCGTTTGTTTGCCATTGACCGGCTATATTATTTTCTTGTGCCTAAAACATTGTAATTATTCAATTAGGATCAGTTATTGTTCCCATGTGAAGCGGTGGAGTGGTGGTGTCTTTTTTGAGTGTGCAGTATTTTTCAATTTGTACTACTTTTTCATTATCACACATTGAAACAGTGAGGCGATTTCCAGTAGTAATTGTTGGGTTGTTTCTTAATGAATGGCTTCAAAAGTCCTGAATTGGCTTTTGCATTCAATGAAAACTTACAATTTGTATGTTGCCACCCCTTAAGTAGTTGTTGACAACTTGTATTAAATTTAGTTAAAGGGATTGAAAGAGGGTTTTGGGCGAGAGAGATAATGGTTGGTCTAAAAATTAACCATCAATGCTTTATAATAGACAAAGCAAACACTGTTCTTTAGAACCTAAGCTCCTTAAGGTATGCTATATTAGTTAGCAAAAGAGAGCACCTAAAAGTATTTCCTAATGCTGAAGATTTTTGTTGCAGATTTTCTTTTAAAACTATACAGTTTTGAACTGTTACAGCATCATCTGCCATTTTTGTATTTAATTAGTATTTTCCCAAAATCTCACATAACCGCCTGCTATAGTCATGAAAATGTCATTTGTCTTATTGTCATTTACCTCATAGTTTTCCTTTGCCATATAAATGAATAAGATTTTCCATCAGCGATAAAGCGTAGATTGACAACATATTTAAAGCCATACTTATATCATAAAATATGACAACACATTTAAACGCATTCACTTCTAAAAATCCTCACTGTCGGTGTGGGGACTCACTCGCTTTGTCATTCGCTCACTTGCTCACGGTGAATGATATACGACACTAAGGTGGCTATGATGACATACGTACTGCTCGGTCGGATGGAGACATGTTACCTATAAAACTACATCACATTTATCACCCAACAAAATCAGTCAAAAGTCATGTTGGTTGACTGGTTGGTGCTGTGGTGCCCCGGTTTCACTGCCTTGTCAGATATTACAAAAAGTTTATGATTGAGTTTCGATAAGAATCTAATTGCCACAATGTGGAAAATATTAGACTGGCTAAAAGATCGAAAGGAAATTACAAAATATTTAGATTAATAACAATAGAAGCTGGTGTGTAAAGGCCAAACGATTATGAAGAAAATATAATAGTAAAATTATCGATGGATGTAAATGAATAACTCAGAACAGAATATGTTTTGAATTATCTAACATTTTTCTTTGAGTGTATAGATTGGGCTGTAAAATTATAAAGTTTATATTGATTTTATAAAGCAATAAGCAAATATAACTTTCAATTAACTCCTGTGGATGTTGGAGGAGGAACGGCTAAACGCTGAGAAATAATTTAATAATTTTGTTGTATTTACTCCCACCAATCCTGGCCATCTAAGCCGATGAACAACAGTGTTATGACTATTATGAAACGGAAAAAAATTTGGAAATGTATCCGTTCAAAACGGAACACCGACTGGTTTTGAAATGGTTGCCAAAGTACTACCGACCGAATATGCCTCCAAAAATACGGGTATCCTTAAGTAACATTTCCTATATTCTAATTCAATGATAAAGCCTTCTCTCGACAAACAAAAGTTCCACTGTACCAGACGTTGGTTCTATCTGTTTTGTTATATGGCGTAGAATCATGTGTTATGACGCAAGCGGATGAATCTGTACTGGCAGTTTTCAAGAGGAAAATATATGGAGAGTATGGGGGTCGTATGATCAATGAGCTGTATAAGCTATATGCCAACATCGACGTGGTCAAATGCATTAATATACAGCGATTGCGTTGGTGGGTCACATTGTGCGGATGGACCCAAATGCTCCGGCACGGAAAGTTTTCGACAACGAACTTAATGGACGGCGCAGAAGAGGGCGACCAAAACTTCGTTGGAAGGACCAGACTTTTGAAATACTATCGAAACTTGGTGTGACGAATTGGAGGAGAAGCGCAGAAGATCGAAGCGCTTGGAATTATTTTCTACGGGCGGCGTATAATAGATAAGGATGTCTATTCCAGTCGCCACCTTTGAGTGGCCTGTTACAATAAAAGTCCACCAGCTCTTTGTTTTGCAAGGAAATAATTGTATTATTTTATGGACGCGAAATTCGGTACACATTTTTAATGTTTTTCCCCATAAGATTTTCATGAAATTTTAAATATCATGCCCATTTTGTACTATGATCGTATGGGTCTGATGAATGTTGAATTTATATAATTCAACAATTATAATTTAAGAATTATAATAACTTAAATTATATTTCTTCATTCGATTGAAAAATTGTGTATTTTTATTAAGTTCTTTTAGAAACTTTAAAAAAATAATTGAATTTAAAAACTCTCGACATGTGCGATTATGTTATTATTGTTGCCTGGAGGGCTGTAGCAGGCATTACCTCAATCATCGTTCAGATGAAAAATTACTTTCGATCATACAAAAATTTGCTTTTATTCTTTTGTAAGCGCCCTACTTGCAGTAACCACACACGTGAAAATTTGACGCTGTAAGGTCAGGACAACTTGAGGACCGACAAAATGTGGATGTGGATTTTCTTAAAATCTTTTTTTTTTTTGAATATTTTCGCTGTAATTCTGCAAAATATGCCAGCACCATCTTATTAAAACTGGACACAGAATGAAAGGAGATTCACTTTCGTCTTAGTTTCAGAAAGAAAAACCCTTTCAACAGCCTTAAGTAACATTTGGGTAACAATAGTCCTTATTTTTTTTACGCTTTGACTAATTTCTGTATTTGAGTTTTTAGTAGCAAAACTTAATGGTTTTAACCAATCATTGTTATAAATGAACGAGTGGAAACATGCATAAACCTAGAAAGAAGCTTAAAGGGTAAAAGCTTATCTTTCATATATTACGTAAGAAATATAACAATTTCAACCGTTGAAAAATATTTACTGCAATGAATTATTTAACTTTTTCTTTGTTTTTATATGTATTTAGCCTTTTATTTATTAAATTTTGGGCATCGTGAGCGTCAGTTTCGCACATTTATTTGAAATGTTGTTCGACTTGTGGTACTTAAGGCTTCAGTAGACGTATGAATCAATAGCATAAAAAAAAACTCTTTCCAATGATATCCTAAAATGGAATTTACGATAACAAAATTGTATGAAATATCGTTCAAAATGTAAAAAAAAAAATTTTAGTACCTCAATCATTGAATCATACGATCTATTTTTGGAGGTGTTTCAGGAAATAGTTGAAAAATTCATGGAATTACTTTGAAACATACCGTTCTTCATTTCAGACAGGTAGATTTATAACTCTACTGTATTACATATGCAAAATCATTTGTGTGTCGGTATGTTATGTACAGGCTCTCATATATTTCATTCGATTGTTAGAAGATTTTTGCTGGTTGTTTCCTAGATGTCTGCGAAGGTTTCTACTGTACAAGAGGAAATAAGGAAGGAAATAAGAACTTTCCAACGAACAAGATTTTCGAATGCAATGCAATGGTGAAATGCAGAATTAACTAATCCTGCGAAATAGTGAGAGCCAGCTAGTAACGTTTAAAAATGTTTGTAGCAAACATATCGCTGTAATGAATGAGAAGTATTCTAAATTTGTTGGAACAATTTGTCAATGAAATAATCTCAAAACCGACAATGGGTTTATATGTCATTAACGACACTATGCTTCTCAGGAACTTAAAATGTAGAAATGGACCTTATGGAAAAATCTTGCACTTACATAGACTGAATCGACATTGTAAAAAGTTGATATTTTCAGAATTTTTAAACAATTTTACCATATATTTTTTAATTAAATTCTTTGTGTGGTACTAGCTAATTAGTAAGCAATAGAACCATCCCAATTCATATATCGGCCGACTTAATTTTAGTAATTACTAATTTTAACTAGAAAAAATTAAGGTTGGCATTTTATGGCTGAAAAGATCTAGCTGCAATCGGTCAGTATGTCATTCATGACAATATGGCTCTCTGTTGCTGGTAGTGGCGAAATTAGTTGTGTAGAAAGAAACAAATTGCAAATACAAATACTAAACCTCTGTCTGAAATAATGGGAATTTTCAGTAGTTTTTCAACAATTCTCTTCTCAGTTGTTAAAGAAAAATTAGCGAAGTCGATGTATTATGAACGAGAAAAAGATGATTTTTATTTTACAATAAATTGATACATCCTATATAGCTCTATGTACGAAAACTCCTATCCTTAGTAGTTGATTTGTAAGGCTCGTCCCGGCTGAACCTTTTGCTTTCATCCATTCGTTTTAAACTAAGCATGGAAATATCTGGGGCCACACAAATTTCAAAATTTTAGAGCGTTTAGGAATTGATTAGTAAGTAAATTTTATTTTAAAATAAAAAATGGCAACATTCGCTAAAGTGTTTCACACCGACAAAATTTTCTTCACCACAAAACGTTCAAAACCGTAGACGAACGAATTATCTATGAACGAAAGCGTTATTAACGGGGTATTTGCAAAACGTATATAAGTTTTCGCCAACTATCAATTTTTTTCAAAAATATCACTGCCGTCATATATTTTCCAACATTTCTTTATACAATTTTATATAAAAATAGTGATGTTATGGTAACCCTACTAAAAAAATAAACGATCATCAAAATGAAAATCTTTTTAAATTACAAAAATTGAACACAAATAGCTATTCTTTTGTTTTACGAACGAATTAAGTGATTTTTTTTATTATGGAAACAGACTGTTAATTAAGAATTGAAAACAAAAAATTAACAAATAAATAAATAAATAAATAGAAATTTCACAATAAAAACTTTTGGAGACAAGAAATCAAGTCAAAAGTTGTTACGATTAGAAGTTTAAAAATTATAGAAATTGTAAAATAAAATTTCTATAAATTATTCGCCAAATTCGAACTGTCTTCTTTTTTTTTTGTTTATTTTTAATCCAACAATAACGTAATAGATAGCTATGTACAGTTTTTGAGCTTTATTCCAAGATATTTCAACACTTAAATCTTGTTATTACATAAAAGTGAATTAACCGAAAGGAGTCATAATCGATTTGAAAGGTAAAAAGGTTTAAAACCTTCATTTGCAAAACAAAAATAAATAGTAAAGCCAAACATTAAGAGAAAATTATTGTTCATAGAGTGTTTATCTGCGAAGATGATCACTTATAGACACAAATTTTCAGTTTGATAAATTTGACTTATTAAGTCATTAATAAATCGTTACATTCTTTTATTATGGAAGAAGGACAACAGGGAAATTTATTAAAATAGTTATCATTTAATCTTTTAAATTAATCGTTAAAAAATTTGAATCCTGTTTCCTCATGCATCATAGAAGTGCGGTACCTCCAATGTTTGTTTAAAATCTTTTCTAAGCATTTGTTTTGAAGAATTTGAATTTTTCGCGTGACTCTTTGCCGCATTTTTTCATATAGGTGAAGCGTAAGAAATTATAGGGCTTATAACACACTTGTAGATATGCTTTTTTAAGGCTTACACTCGATCGTCTATTTAAATATGGTTATAATGCTATAAATGAACGCAGTGCCTTTTTGCAAGATAATTGCAAATGTTTCTGAGAGGAGAGTTTTTTTTATCTAAAATTACCCCGAGATATTAGACTTCATTTTAAGTTTCTATGGTGTTGCCTTCAAAGTATATTGGTCTTGTCGGGATTCCTTTCGGAGATTTGTTGAAAGGGAAAATTATGTTTTGGGTTTTGTGAACGTTGATCTTAATTTTTTATTGTTGAAAATATTTGTTGCTGGCCATAAGACTCCATTTTCCATTTTCTTTTTAAGAGGGTGTTTGTTAACTTGCTTGATGAAATTAGCGTTCAGTCGTCAGCATAATAAGCAATGTCGACTTGTTTAGGAGGTTTGAAATCTGAAGTATAGATCGAGCACAAAATTGATGATGAAATTGATCCTTGAGGTAGTCCTGCCGGAATACTTTTGAACGACGAGATACTCTGCCCAATCGAAACCGCAAATTCCCTGCTGTCTAGAAAGTAGGCCATAATTTTACACAAATACTTTGTAGACCGTGATGCCATGCTCGTATAGTGTCGAATGCTTTCTCAACATCAAGTAATATTAACCCTGTTGACTTTCTGTTGCACTTGTTCCTAATTATTTCGTTTTTATTCTGATCAAATTGCTCATCAGGTATTATTCTGTGAGACGTGGCAACCTCATCTACCCTGTTATAAATTAGTTTTTTTTATATATTTTTCCTAAATCGCTTAAGAGACAAATAATTTATTTGAACTTTGTGAGACAAAGTTTCACGTTAAAGAGTTTTTCGGAATATGTTTGTTATACCTAATATGTTATATAAATTTATATATTTCATTTCAAATTCAGCCTTATTCTCCGAGTGTATCATCATCGTTAAGTGTGCCACTTTTTAAGCCATCTATTCAATATTTGTTCTATACGCATCGCCTGCCATTTCTTCTCTCCGTCTCGTTATGTTTTACGTATACCCTCTCTCTTTCCCTCTGATCCTTTCGGCTGGTTTTTTTATGTGATTTCTGTTACGCGATAATAATAATAATTATAATTTTATTATTAAAAAAGTAAACTTTTTAATAACAACCGCAAAGCATCACCACGTTCAAGTGTAAAGACGGTGAAAGAAGAAGCGTGTTATAGTTTTGCCTTACGCCGAACAATTCTAAGCCGTTGTTGTCTGATGTTGCATCATCACTGGAGGCCCTGTTTTATTTTCTTCTGTTCTGCCATAAAAACTCCTGCAACTCCTTAGCAGGGCATTGTGTTTTGTGATGATGTAGAGATGAACAGAATAGGGTAACACCCGTTTTTTGTTTCCTTCCATGGTGTTTCAAAATCATAACTAAGTTCCAATATTGTTCCGTTGTCGGGAGGATTCCAGAAAAAAAGAAAAAGAAGAGCAGAATGAAGCAAGACATGTCTGCATCATGCCACATGATGGATTTTTAATCGATGAGTTGTTGCTGTTTGTTTATTGTTGATTCTTAAAGGTGGGCGACTGTTTTCTTTTTTTTTTTGTTTTTTTTTTGTGTTCGTTTTTGTAGGGATCTCAAAGAATCTACAAAAAATAGTGGAGGATGTTTTATTTTGTAGGTTTTTCACATTTGCCTATATTGAATATCAAAAAATGTAAATCAAATACAACAGCTTTCGAGTTTGTCTGCTTTGTTAATGCGGGAATTACATGCGGGGAGAATGAATCATGTAAATAAACTCGGGAAAAATGTTATCCAAATTGAGTTTCAGAATTTGAAATGAACTCTCAACTAAGGCTTCTGAAATCACTGCTGTGAATTTGTATGTAAAATTGCCACTAATAGCGGTTTGAATTTTTGTCTCTGCACTACCTCCAATCTGCTGCTATGCTTAGTTATATTGATGATTGCATTTGATTGTCCGGTCATCACAGTTTAATTTTTATTATATGCTTGAATAGTGGTCACTTCTATATTTGTCGTTGAGACTTTCCTGTACTCCTTCTGTTTCTTAGGTGGCGACTGGAATAGACATCCTTATCTATGTCACGCCGCCCGTGGCTCCAAGCGCTTCGATCTTCTGCTCTTTTACTCCAATTCGCCACACCAAGGATATGCTAAAATTTCTAATTTGGGCTCTCTGATTGTTATTCACTTGGGAGTAACCAGATCCTTCAGCAGGATTTCCCAAGCAGCTCACGACATCCGATTTTCGGGCAAATATTCCCTGGTAATGTCATCAGACATCCGTTTGATGGTAGCTAAAGTGAGAAGGCTACTAGTTGAGAAACCTAAATGGCCTGCTAACAGCGATGCGTCTTAGGCCAGTAGGTAACTTCTGTTATTGAAACTTAACTCACCAGCCTAGTGGTCGTTGGCAGCCTCAACACTAGGATCGGATGCAGTGGCTTTATCTTAAATAAAATTTCATAAAAATCCAGAGGAAAATATACTTTCCTGTACTATCTAGATAAAAATCATCCAAAAATTGAATAGAAACCTCTAGAGATTTAAGAGTCGTATAGAAACCATTAAAAGGATTCCTTTATCGCACTGAAGGGAATGCTTATTTCAAAGATCCACTTTAAAACTCGGAAAGGAATGTTTATGATCACACAGTCGTATAGAAACCATTAAAAGGATTCTTATATAGCACTGAAGGGAATGCTTATTTCAAAAATCCCTTTCAAGGCTCGGAAAGGAATGCATATGATAACACAGCATTGCAAGTACAACAGTCTATGGTTGTTGTATAAAAGAGCTCTAAAATTGTCAAATCTTTAGAAATAAAAAAGGGAATTCTTCAGGAATTACTACGCCCTATGTTTGCTGCTTAATGTAGTTAAGTAAGTTCTTTCTCAAATTCATTTATTCTCAATTGCGTTAAGTCTTTCCAATATGAAATGTTAATCAATTATGAAGGAAAATACTCAGCTCCAAAGAAATCATTCAGTGCAATGCTTTCTTAAGTCTTTTCAATATAAAATGTTAATTAATAATGAAGAAAAATACCATAATAATTTGATCCGCCACATAAACTCTGTTGTCAAATGCAGCCTCAAAGGAATCACTCAGTGGCAATATTTTCTTATCATAACATATCATTCTTATCTTGTACTGAATATTGTATATAGTGGGAAAATGGGTCACATTCTCATTAGTTTTTCAGAGATGTCTTTACTAGACTCAATATAATGCAAATTTGATTATTTGACAGTCGACAAATTGGATGCATATAAATTTATATGATATAAATTTAAAATTCTTAAGTTTAAAAAGAAATAACCACAAATCGAGCAGAGCATCTTTGAAATCCCTATACCAGGTACACATATTTTCAGCTTTAGTATCAATCTTGATAAGAATTTGTGATACTTCGTTTCGTAATATCTCTTAAACCAAAAAATGTTGGATGTACTTATTACAAATTTGTATAGTCATCGTGAATGAATGACTTACAAACCAGCTTAAAAACGTCACTTTGGCGAACTAATCTAATCTTTATCCAAAATTCTTTAGTTTTAGTGCAAAACTGTGCGGATTGCAAGAAGAATGGCGGCAAATCGCTAAGTTCTTATCAATAAATATTATAAATTTACACAAAATATATGAAGTAAAATTGTAACTTACTGAACTTATTGATTATAATTTGCTTATTTACTATCTTCTGGTGGAAAATTGTAAAGACACCACAGAAATTTGGTAAATCGGCTAATTTGCACCAGAAGTCGGCTAAGGGGAGCGGCAATACAGACTAGATTTAATGAAAACCAGATGTTCGACAAATTTTACTGAAATTAGTGCAATTGAATAAAAGATATGAATCTAGGAATATATGAGTTAATTTAGGTAATTTCGGTGGGAAATACGGGCTTATGCAATTCTTTTTTCTCCCCACAGTTTACCTAATTTTGTACTTTACTGCATTTGAGAAAAATTTATGTTACTGTAGTCTGCGAATAGAAGTTTACAGGGAAAAAATTAATCGGCCAATTTGCAGGCAAGGTATCTGTATATTTCGATCATTGTTCACTTCTTAAAAGTGTTCATTTATTCATTTTCGTTCTTACAATTCAATGTAACTAATTGAAAGGTCCGAGGAATACACGAATTAAATTGGTTATTTATATGAAAATATCATCCCTTCTGATCCTTGGTTACTTGCTCAATTTTTCTCACATCTTATAAAGTAATATAATAAAGAACAATTAAGGTTTCGGCAGTTTACAAATTAGGAGATAAAGACGTTTTGCTATCTTAGTAATATGCTAATATTTGAAATACTTGCTAATTTTTTTATGATACTTTTACTAATTTATAGGTATATAGGTATATACGTTTTGCAATTTCTACAGCAACATTAAAGTTAAATTTAAAAAAAATTGGTAATTTTTGCGACAGGTACAAGAAGGAGTGCAACAATTCTCTCTCAAACTTTACTTTGGCGAACCATTAACTCCCATCAAATTTGATTGATTATAATGGTAGTCAGACCATCCTTTTTAAATATCCAAACCAACATGTAAATTCTCCATTTTTATTAAATTTGTATCCCCAGAATGAACCGAAGAAATCAAATTTTGAATCAAAATACGTGTCTAGTTGTTATGAAGTTTGTGTTCTATTAATTTTTTGTTAAAACTACAAGCTTAAATTTTCTGATGATCTGTCGCTAGAAATTCTTATAATTCGCAACATGCCCAAGAAAATGTGTTTTATGTTGAAAAAATGTGGGCTATTACAAACAACGTGATTAATAAGTTTACTATAGCACTTATTTTGGAATCATTTGTACAACCTACGTTAGTAATTTTCTTATAAATATTATAAACTTCAAATTGCCGGCAACATAAACGATGTTTTACAGCTGCGCGCTATCTGCTAACCTAAAAGTATGCTCCTCAATTTGAAGTTTTGTTATCCTAGTAATATGCTAATATTTAAAATATCTGCTCCTTTCTTTCTGATACGTTTAATACTTTATTTATCCATTTTGCAATTTCTACAACAACAATAAAGTTAAATTTAAAAAAAAACTCGGTTAATTTGTGTGGGAGATACAAGAAGAAGTGCAAAAATTCGGTGAATTTTTTCTCTCAGACTTTAATTTGGCAAACCATTAACGCGCATTAAATTTGATTGATAGTAATAGATCAAGATCAAATATATGAATCCACATCAAATAGGTTAAATCGGTCGTTTCTACGGAGGATACCATAAAAAGCATTGTCATCGACTGATTTTTGTTTTGTTTTTGGTATGACTATACCATCCTGCGTAAATATCCAAACTCACATAAAAATTCTGAATTTTTATTAAATTTACATTTCTAGAATGAAATTAAGAAATTAAGTTTTGAATCAAAATACATGTCTAGTTGTTATGAAGTATGTATTCTACTGATTTTTTGTTAAAACTACAAACCTAACTTTGCTGATGATCTGTCGTTAGAAATGTTTAGAAAATTTTAGAAGTTTGGGTTGAACACACCCAAAAAAATATTTTTTTATTGAAAAAAGTGTAGGTTATTATAAACAGCGTAATATTTCACTTGTTTTTGAACCATTTGCAATTTTCTTATAAATACTACAAACTTCAAATTGTCGATAACGTAAACGATATTTTATAAATGAATAGAATATTTTATAGAGGGTTGTACAACCTACGGTAGTAATTTTTTTATAAATACTATGAACTTCAAATTGCCGGCAACATAAACGATGTTTTACAGCTGCGCGTTATCTGCTAACCTAAAAGTATGCTCCTCAATTTGAAGTTTTGCTATCCTAATAATATGCTAATATTTGAAATATCTGCTCCTTTCTTTCTGATACTTTTACTACTTTATTTATCCATTTTGCAATTTGTACAACAACATTCTCTGCGACTCTTCTTTCAATTACTATTAGCCTTAAATTGTCCAGAGGTTGATCTCTAATAAGGGTTGAACTATAACGAACACAAATATGTTGAGTTTCAGCTTCATAAGATATCAAATGCTAATTGCCAACAAAAAGTATCATATTAAAACGACAGCAAGGTCCACTACGAATGCCTTTTGCAATGTAGCTACAAAAAAAATCATTATACTATGATGTTGCAATAAGAGTCCTAAACTTAATGCTCTAGCAAAGCAACCGTACAGGAGATTTCAGGCAAAGACTATTTAGCATTAAGGATATAAGATGATTTTATACATTGCAAACAATATACTTATCATATTATGTATGTATATTATATAAACTACATGATTTATAATGTGAAACCAATTAAAACTTCCCTTCCCTGTACTATTTTTTCTTGTTTTTTGGTATGTTTGGTAATCAACTTCCCCCAAATTGCATTGGGTGTTTCAACAATGGAATGAAATGAATTTAACCAAAAAGTGGAATAAATATTTTTCGGCTGTTTTTATTAACATTGAAGCTCACGTGACGCTGGTTACACTTTTGTGAGTTTTTTTGTTAGTAGTTGGCTATTTTTTCTTTTCACTTAATAGTAATAATAAAAAGTTGAAATTGTTTAAAATCACTAAACCATGAAATTTTTACGGAATAAACAAAAAAAAAAAAAAAAAAAATCCAACGGCAAAATATGAATGATAAATAACAAACAATTACACTGACATTTTGTCATCGGATTTTTTCCATTTGAAGATACAAAACCTGAAAAAAAAACCTAAAAATTACATAGAAAATGCTAGAAATTATGAATATTTATACAAATGACACCAAAAGTTCCCACTGTGGGAAATAAAGCGATGGAGGGAGGGATGAAGATTTGAGTTAAATAACTAAAATTTTATCATGAATTTATTAGGAGAAATTGCGAAATTGAAGTATTACTTAATAGTAATTATAGTTTCATTATAATTTTTGCACCTTCACCCGAAGATATGAAGGTAATGAAGATAAAAATGTAGCATCCAGAAGATAGCATTTTTTTACGACGATTGAATGACGTCCGTCTGTCTGGCTTGCAGATACGATAACTGCCGTAAGTTTTTATGAATCATCTTGGAACTTGGCACAGTCTGTTATTTCGTCAGATCGTAAACGGCGATTGTAAATGGCTACATTTACATCCATTAACTGATATTTTGCACACAAATTTTCTTGCATTTCGAATTGTAATTTATTCCCTGTGTCCGGCCATTCGTAGACAGCGGCAACATAAAATTTTGTTTAATTTATTAGATTATAATGTTTGCTGGAATTTGAAAAAAAACACCGATTCATTAATCATGCTAGTTCTGTTATAAAATAATCGATTTAATTCTTATATTCTTACATTAATATCTTTTTTTTATTCGTACCCAATTTAGGTTTCCGAAATAAAAATACAGCGCTTGGTCACTCCCTTTCTGGCAGCTCCCATACAAATTGGATAATTTTCCTAAACTCAATTCTTCGTTTGTTATTTGCATTTAGTATGCTGCGGTAGCGGAGATTTCTGTTCCTTGTATTAGTCAATAATTCTTCGTAAAACTTCAGAGAAATCAATCGAGTAACAACGCTTCTTCTGTACCTTCCATACGAATAAGAAATTTTCTTCATATATTTGTAGCTTCATATCTCTGAAGCAATTTGTATTGAATTCTGATTTGACGCACCTCATACTAATTTATGAGAATGGAAATGTACGCCATTGGTTATCCGGTGCCTCATGGACAGTTTATCAAATCTTAATTTTCCCTTTATTATTCCTAATTCGTAGATTGCACTTACTTAAAAGTTTGTCAATTGTATTGCATTACAATACTTAGTAAAATGTTAAAAAACTTGACACCTTCTTTCGAAACTCCCATAAATATTATAGGTACATAATTTAACTTTTTTATTCAAATCTTCAATCCAATTTAAATCGTTCATATCTTCGGTTCAATTTAGCTCGCAAAAGTGGTTAAATCAACTTAGTTCTGCAAATAAAAATAGCATTCATAGCCTGGCTTCTTAGAGTATCACACATACGAATTGGGCAATTTTGCAGAATTCAATGGCTCCTTTATAATTTGAAAGAGAAAGATTTCAAAAAGATTGAACTTTTCTTCTTTGATAGTTAAAGAACGTGGCTATCATGGATATGATCATGGGTTAGTGTTCAGATACAAAAAACTATCATTATTTTAGCGAGGACACCTTGATGTCAGATGAAGACTTCGAGCAGTCAAATAATCAGTAAGTCTAGTAAATGCTTCCCAAACTGTGTTTAGGCCAAATTGAATGACTCTTAAAATACAATGCGTGTGAACTCAATGCATATAAGAAGTTCTTCCACACCTCATTCATGATATACAAAGGAATGTCTTTAACACAGATCATTTTTTTTTATAAAAAAAGCAAATTTTTCCGCACGGACGAATAGACATTAGGAGAAGATATAAATATATGTAAGTCAGTTCAACTCAAGGAAGTTTTTGTGCCGGTTTTCTTAAAAATGTATATAAAAATAAAATACATTGTGGTATTATGTGCAAGAGCACAGTGTCCTTGAATAATCCTCGACAAATATTGTTCTATATCAGATATATATTAGGTGTGCAACTAAATTCTAGCCATTCCTTGATGTCATCGTAGGAGTGGAACTGCTGGTCAGTCAGACCATTTGCCATCGAACGTAACAAGTGATAATCGGACGGCGCAATATCTGGAGAATATAGAGGATGGAGTAAAACTTTCCATTTCAGCGTTTTCAGGTAGGCTTTAACGGGCTTGGCCACGTGAGGCCGAGCGTTCTCACGCTGAGGAATCACTCTTGCGTGCCTCTTCGCGTATTGTGGACGTTTCTTGCGCAGAGCTGGGCTCAATAGCATTAATTGAAGTCGATACTAATCAGGTGAATATGGAGGATGAAGTAAAACTTGCCATTTCAGCGTTTCCAGGTAGGTTTCAACGGGTTTGGCCATGTGAGGCCGAGCGTTGTCATGCTGAAGAATCACATTTTCGCGTCTCTCTGCATATTGTGGGCGTTTCTCGCGCAGATTTTGACTCAATCGCATTAATTCAAGTCGATATCGATCCCCAGTGATGGTTTCGCTTGATTTCAACAGCATGTAATAAATAACACCGACCTGGTCCCACCAAATATAGAGCATAACCTTCGCAGCGTGAATATTCTGCCGAGGCGGCGACTTAGAAGCATGACCTGGGAGCATCCATGACTTTCTCTTCTCTAGATTGCTGTAACGAATCCATTTTTTATCACCCGTTACAATACGATGAAGAAACCCCTTTCTTTTTGGTCACTGAAGCAGTTGTTCAGAGGGTAAAAAACGACGCTTAACGTCTCTTGGCTTCAACTCATAAGGAACTCAAGTCAATTCAGTGTCTTCGAAGGTTTTTCGTTTTCCTTCATGCGAACATTCGTCAACATAAATGTTACCACCTTAAAAGCGACGGAATCAATCTTGACATATTGTTTCGCCCTGTAAACGTTTTGAAGCTCTATATGAGCTTTAGCCGCTGTTTTTTCGACCGTAAGAGGAAAATCAATACTTCCCGCTTATGACGATTATTTGGCACAAAATCACACATACTCACACAACCAAAAGAATCTAACGTCAAAGGAATATCACTATTGTGTCGAGGTGGTATGTTTACCATATGCCTAAGCTTGGCTCATGACGTTTAGGCTATGTTAGAATCGACTAGCACTTACAACTGGTGCCATCTATTGGCAAACAGCGGAAACTTAGTTGAGCACCTAATACAATACCTTCAAGGACGCTTAATGTTCCATTACAAAATCTCTGATTCTCTAAAGTTCACATTTATAAAATCAAAGAATCACACAAATGACATCTTTGAAATTTAACAATAATTTGTAATACCTATCGGCTGTCCTATCATATTCCCCAGAATCACCATAAAAATTTCTTTGACATTTTTCATTATTGTCTTTCAGTCACCGCATTGTTTTTCTGTCATATTTGAGATATTCTATTCACTTCAATGCTTATCATTAATCGACTACGATAGGTAGTTATTCTTTTTCATAACTTTTTGCTGCCTCCCCATACCTTAAGTGGTCAAATGCATATCGATCGCCGTATTTGTACACATATTTGGTTATATTGCAAATGTTGCCATTTAAAGATTTGCGTAAAACTATGTTTATGGTCTGGCCGTTTATGGTGAAATTAATCAGATATCAATCATATACAAACATACATAACATGTGATATATATGTACATACGTATATTTACGATTATAAAGGTATGAATGGGTTAAGACTGAGCATTGACAAAGTTTGTCATTTGGTTTTTTGTTTCCAGAATGTTGAGTATGTTGATGTTTATCATAGGTTTCTTTAGGGAATACTAGAATGGTGATGACAAAGGGAACGAAAGCCTACGGCTAATATGAATACATATTAAGATGGAAGGTAAGGAATTTTACACTTAACAACAAATGCTAGCAGAGATATGGAAAATGACCATGAGATTCGAATATAGTGACTTCCTTAAAGAGCTGTTTGATTACACTTAAAGTAAAATCTTAGTTAATTGTTGGAGAAATTATGCAAAATTTGAAAAAATTTTCGGTTTTAAAATTGAAGAAATATGTACTGTATTAAATTTTTAGACAGAAAAAAGACTATAGAGAATTTAAGAAGCCTGTAATATAGAGATTGTAATGCGATATATAATTTGATCTAAATTGGCAAATACATTTTTAAATTCGCATATTCTCTGCTAAATATATGAGCTTCTGAACTGGATGACGTTCCTCTATCTGGCTGGTACACAACTGCTGTAAATTTTCCGCCAATTTTTTCAAACAAGGCACAGCCTAATATTTTTTCAGACCGCGACTGTAAGTGGGTACATCGACCTATCCTTTCAGGTATTCTGCATACATATTTACAGGTTTTCTGAAATGCAATTTGTTCCCAGTGACACTTTACTCGTAGACTGTAGACTAACACTCGTTCAAATTACACTAGTTTACAATATTTCAAAGAATTTGGAAACAAATCGGCTTACTAACCATGCCTACTGTAATATAGGGTGTCCAGACAAGAACGCAAGATTTAAATTTGGCGCCATTCGACATGTCATTGTTTGACATTTGAACAATTGTTATTGTTTGCTAGTAGAAGATACGAGGTTAGTAAAAATGAAGAGCTACACGAATGAACAACGCATACTCACTGTGAAATTGTTTTACCAAAACGGTAAAAGTTTTACGGCTACAATTCGCAAATTGTGATCAATTTTGGTCACAATAATTCTCCAAAAGAGTCAACTGTAAAGAGATTAATGGATAAGTTTGCCAAAACTGGGTCTGTTAGTGATGTAAAGACAACAACGCGCCTTCGACCAGGTCGATCGACCGAAAATATCACTGCTCTACGTACTGATGTCGCTCTAACTCCATTCACCTTAATTCGACACCGAGCTCAGCAAATTGGTGTCTCCAAATCCACTATGCAGCGAATTTTGACGAAAGATTTGCATCTTCATGCATACAAAATTCAATTGACTCAGTAACTGAAGCCAGCTGACCATGGACAGCGAAGGGAGTTCGTTAATTGGGTATTGGAGAGACAACATGAAAATGCTGATTTTGCGATAAGATCATCTTCAGTGACGAGGCCCATAGCCATATTGATGGCTTCGTCAATAGGCAGAATTGTCGCATTTGGGGTGAGGAAAATCCTCGAGTGATTCACGAGAAGCAAATGCATCCTCAACGTGTCACTGTGTTGTGTGGAATTTGGGCTGGAGGAATCATTGGACGTTTTTTTATGAAAATGAGGCATGTCAAGCCTTCGTCGGTATTTTGTGGCTTGAGGGAATTTATGGCTTAGAATTTTGCTTAAATTTTAAATAACAAAAAACATGTATAGGTATAGGGTTATCATTCGGAATCATTGTCAAACTGTAGGTCCCTTTGAGAGAGCCTCAAAATTTAATGAGCGTAAGTTCACTGAATGTGCAAAATTCTACCATATCTTATTCATGGGATGCAAGGAAATTTTCAATTTGTTTCTAAGAATAAAGTAATATCTACGACATCCTTTGAGGCACCACTCACATTTCTGCAGCAAAGCAAAAGGATGTTGGTTGAATGCATTTGTAAGTCAGTTTACGTGACTGAAATTTCTGTACTGTTTTGACACGTCTGATTACTTTCAGGTCATACAATTTATAAAAAAAAAAAAACTAATAAGAATTTTTGTTCAACGCTAATATCGCTGATATATCTGCGGTCACAACCCATAACAGCCTAAGTCTGTTTTTCAATATTTTCAGTACAGGAGTTTAAAGTTTTGAATCTTTACTGAAAATCAGGAGAAGGTGTTTTTTGGAAAACTTTGCTACAGATTCCAAGGAAACGAATTTCTTTACTTAGTTGTTAACAAAAAGTAGTTGTTTATTCTCGCAGTCAAAATATATTATCGAAAAAGACACTTAGGCTCTTATGAATTGTTGAACGAAAGAAAGTCAAAAAGTTCAAGTTGAGTTAGGCTATTATTCCAGATTAAATAAAAAACTTTAAGTTTGAAGAAAGACCTTAACTCAATTTATGTTTATCAAAAAACGAAATTGTAATTCGGAATAAGAGCTTAACTCAGGTTACGAAAATAAAATTGTTTCTTTATTTTTTTGGATTAACGACTTAAGTTGATTTAGGCAATGATGAAAAAATAATTTTTATATTTGTTGTAATCCTAAATTGACTTAGGCAGCTATGCCAAAACAGTCATTTAGAAAAATAACTTAAGCTATTAGGCTTTTTAGGATTAATTGCCTTCCTAGAAGAGATACAAACATGAAAAATTAAGAGCAAATAAATTTAGATGCGCCAAATACGATGGTGCTAATAACTCAATTGTGTCCTAACTCGAGTTAGGCTGTTACGGGTTGTGACCACAGATATTATATAAATAGCTAAATAATTATACAAACGTTTCTGTAAAATATCGTGTTTCAAAAGAATTCAGCCGGGTTAATTGTGATTGTTTTTTAACAAGTTTATTTCCAAGATAAAAATGTCCATTTTCAGTTTTGTTATTTGTTATTGCAAGCATATTTGCTTTAGCTGAATTGCATTTATCAGCAAAATTAGGGGACTTTTAAAGAAAAATTTCAATATTTTTACAAAATCCTATGAAATTGTGCACATTTCCGATGCATTTCAATGCTATTTACATACCAACCATCCATTTTTATGGCTCGGCTCGGCTGTACAGATTGTTTATTTCTACTTTTTCATATGCAAAAATTTGTCTCATATTTCACACGGCTGCTGGTATTCAAACTTATGCTAATCAGAAAATCAGAGGCTTTTTTTTTTGTTTTCTTGGAAATCACAGCAATAACTGCAACAACAAAATGAATATAATAAAACAATATAACAACAACAGCTACAGTTGAATGTAACTGTTGTTTGAGTGGTAGTAACGTCGGTTAACAATTACAATTTACCACGATATGGTATTGTTTGAAAAACTCGCAAAGAAAACACAACTGAGAAACAATGTAATAGCGTATGAAGACACGATATTTATGTAGATTCATATACAAAACTTATATACTTATATACGAATACGAGTAGCAATATGTCTGAATATAATATATATATATAAACAATCACATATATTTTATAATACATTGTTGTGTAGAGCATATCCTAACCTAAACTAAACACAAACTGCATTTTATAGTTAGTACGGAGGTAGTATTAAATACGCGTACATATCATGTACAGATAGCTTCATGTTGCTTTTGCTATTATGAATACTATACAGTCAGTCAGTCAGTATATTGACTGTTGTCGTTGCCGTTGTAGTCTTGTAGATTTTGTCTTTTTTCGGGGAGTATTCAGCCATTACAGTTTATATATCCCAGTGTAATTGTAAGCACTTGTTCGTTTGTTAGTCATAGTGGTGTAGTTTTTTTCCTTGTCTTCTAGTTTTCTTAAACAATTGCGTGTTTTAAAAGTACTGTAAAATGTTTTCTTGTTGTACGATATTGTTTCCGAACACCGGTGGAAAACCTTTGAATAAGATATAATGTCGACAAAGAAATATAGAAAAGAAAAAACCAAAATAAACTACCAAAGAAAAATTACGCAATCCGTCAACCATGGCAATCAAAAAAAAAAAATCAAACCGACGAACCAGCCAAAAGTGGAAGAAGTCATGAGACATGTAACAATGATGTTGTTGCACAGTAGACCATATCCATCAGATACTAAAAGAGTTTTCCATTTCCATTTAATTTCATATTAAACACGCACATTTCTTGACATCCATCAGCAGCGCATGTTGGGGGCTGTGGGAACAGATGAATAGATTTCATATCATTGTTTGCTTGATGAACCCTAAGACATAGGGAGAGGAATAAAAGAGGTTTCTTCAAATTTATAGCCAAAAATGTTGTGAGTTTACTAGTAAGTCTTTTGCTAAAATATACTAAATTTTTCCCTGAGTGTATGGCAGATTTTGTTGCAATATTCTACTGTTAAATGGCAATATTAATTTATATTTTTACCTTAACAACATTTACGCCTAACTAAATGGGTTAGGATAGGTTCATATCGATTTAACTAATTGCAGACCATATATTTGAATACAAAATTGCCGCTAATTTGTTATAACCATTTTTATGAAGCAGTACATTCTGTATATTTTCATATGCTGACATACATGCCTCGTAAATGTTTATATTCTACCGTGTTGAACAAGTAAGACCCGCTTTCGATTTAAATTACGAATTTCTCAAATATATTATTTCTAAGCTGATAGCACTATAACAGACATCTATGTCAAATTTCACATCATAAATGTCATTAGTTTTTGATCTAAGCTTAGTTTTGTACGAAAAAAATAAAAGTGATTATGGCGATTCCCACAACGTGTGATTTTATTGAGCGAAGAAGCTGCATTAAATTTTGTTTACGAAACGAAATTTTTGTTGCGGAAATATTAGAATATTTGCAAATGCTTGCAAGTGGCATAAACAGTTTAAACAAGGCCGAGAATGAGTTGAAAGCGAAGAGTAATCCAAACGATCATTAAACACCCCACCGATAAAAGTCACGTCCAATAAACACGAAATTCTGCTTTCGATTATTGGGAATTGGGAATCTGATTAGAAATCTGACTGGCGATGTTGGCATTTTAAAGGAATCAGTCAACACCATTTTTAAAGATATTTTGGACATCAGACGCTTCAAATCTCTGTATGCTTATGAATCAGAAGCAAACGAACAATCGAAATTCCAATAAATACGAAATTCTGTTTTCAAAAGCCTTCGATTAGGAATCAGACTGATGATGTTGGTATCTTAAAGGAATCACTTTTAAAGATATTTTGGGCATCGGATGCTTCAAATCTCTCTATGCTTATGATCTAGAAACAAGCGAACAATCGAGTGATTGTAGTACCAAAGCTAAAGCAAGAGTGGAAAGATAACGCTAGAGCAGCTAACAAATCAGGGTAATGTCAACAGTTTTCTTCGATTGTCATGGTATTTTCATTATGCCGGTCTTCTTCTTCAAAACTTCTTTTTGGACGGAGTTATTCGCAGAAAGCCGTCGGTTTTATGGTCAGACAATTCTTAGTTTTTGCATCATGATAACGCAGCATCCCATATTGCATTGGCACTTCATGAGTTTTTCTCCAAAAATTCAAATAATACCATTGTATCTATCTGATTTGCCATCGTGAGCTTCCTAAATATTCCCTAAACTCAAATGAGTCTGGACGGCATAACTGATGAAATAGGAGAAGATTGGAGTTAGCATAAGTACATTGCGCCCAAGGAATTCTTTGAGTGCTATGAAATATATTTTTGGATGAATAAACTTCTTGGAATTATAAAAATTATAAATATTCGGCTCGAAGGGCCAAAGTAAATGCAAAACGACGCCGGCTTCATGGATAACGATTCGTCTCAAATTTCATTGGCATTTCGTGTTTTTCTCCAAAACTTTAAATAATGCCATTATATTTACCCGGTTTGGCATCGTGAGTTTCCTAAATATTCCCTAAACTCAAAAGAGTCTGGAAAAAATATCCGAAGACAATTATTACACCTGCTTCGGGGATTGGAAAAAACGTAAAAATAAGTGCATTGAAATAGGTTTGAATGAATAAACTTTTCGACATTATGAAAATTACAAATATTCGGCTCGAGGGACCAAGGTATCAGAGTGTAATAGGGCCCCTGTTCGACGTCAGGTCATACGAGAATTTTTTTTTCATCTATAGAAATTTTATCAAAATTTATTTAGAAAAGCGAAGGACAATTCAAGCCATCGAGTAATAATGATACAACTATCAACGAACAAATCGAGGATTTTATTTTATAGCACTGTATTCGGAAATTGGAAAGGAAATGTAAAAAGCTTCTTGAACTATACTACAACGTTCCACAGCACATTGACTTGTTTTCCATCACTTCTGCGTAGCTGGCCCGATCACTGTACTGTATTTTTGAGATAATGATGCATCTCATTGGAAAGTTAGATTAACAAATTATTTGCGTCATCTCAAAAATCGATTTTTATAATTTCATTTCATCTTCAGATACAGGTTTATCCATGTATTTGGTTTTCAAACCGCAGGTCTGGCAAGGCTGTCAGCTGTTCAATACCACTCATCTGATGTGTTATTTATTTAGCGAAAGATTTGCCATATGCGTATATGGGTCGTTTCATAACCGAAGAATGCGTGGAAACATTTAAAAATTCATTACAAAAGTAGTGATTCAAATATGATTCAACATAACCGATTTTGGCTTTATCACGTAAGAAGTTTCCAGAAAGCGTAATTTCACATTTTGGTGACATCAATTGGCCACCAAGATCATGCGTTTTGAAGCCCTTTGACTTTTTATTATGTGGCGACTTCAAAGACCGTGTTTACGCGGATAATTCCCAAATGTACTGCCAGAAATGTGCGAAAAAGTGGTGGAAAACTACCTCAAAAAGATCCACTGCTTTAATCAATCCAGAGGTAGTCATTTAAATGACATTGTATTTTATAATAGCAAGGTCCAGGCATTATAAACGAAATCATAGCTTGATGTGTGTTTTATTTAACTTTACTTTTGAAACCGAAAAATGGATAAGTCTGTGTTTATGATAATTTATTTAGTATGTCTCTCATTCACACATTATGATATCTTAAGTGGGGAATAATCTTTTTAGACACTACTATAAAAATCCAAATCTAATCTTTGAGACATTATAAAACATTTGTTTAAAGTGATGCATGTGACTAAAATAAATCGTTTGCAACTCAATGTAGGAAAAAAAAACAAAAAAAAAAAAAAGTGTATGTGACTCCTTTATATAAATGCAGGCTGTTGTTTAAGTGGCTTTGATAGTTTTTATGGAAGTGCAATTAATTAATGATAGGTGGCGCAACTGATATAAAATTATGTTCTATGTATGATATGTAAATATCTCTATAAAGTTGCTTCTTAACAAACACTTAAAACATGTGTAATAGGTTGGGTGGAGATTAATATAATTAGAAAATCAGTCAATGTCCCATAATAAATTTTGGGTTGTATGGATTTTAGTTTAAATCATTCTTGAGCTAGACTTTGTTAAATAGAAATATAAAATTTTTAAATAAAAAATTTTAACAAAATAAAATTTCAACAGTTCCAAACAAAATCGGTAGAAAGAAATTAAAACAATATTATTGGCAATTTTCATTGTAGTTTTTTTTACCTTCACAAAGCATCATAAAGCAAAGCTAGATTTCATTTTTGAATGATAACCATTCTCAGTTAATTATATTAGCCGATATGACGTTCAGAAGTGCTCGCTTTAGGTGTCGTTTACTAGAATTTTATTGAACCAAAAATTTTTCCCTAAACCTCAGCTAAAAGTGCAGCGTATAGAATAAGCGAATAATATAGCAAAAAACAGAAAAGTTCCCCTGAACGTAGGCAGCGCGTTTGGCCATATCTTTCCAACGTATATTACCTACATACATGACGTTCCCCTGAACGACAAATCATTGTTGTATCCTCCGAACGAAGAAACATTTATCAAACTACCAGTTTTGTTGAAAAATCTCCTGGGAAAGTTGTTATTTTTAAGCCACCTAGAGAAACCATCACCCGTACGGCTATAAAGATGAGGTAATAATTGTAATTACAAAATCCACATGTGTTTGCAAGTTGTTGCCACAAGTTAATAATTAAGGAAAAACTTTCTCAACACAACTATCGTACAATCCATAATGCTTAGCAGCAAGCTAACAGACAACATCTTCGTCGCCTCTGGGATTAAAAAAGCCATGTAACACTTGAGGAGGATCGTGCACGGATCACATCATAAAACAGTAGTTAATGTTTCAATGGTATTTTGAACATTTATAGAGTTATAAATAAAGATATTGATCTTGATTATTACCACTAGAACTTTAGACTCGTTTTCACTCTTCTCACTCTCTCTCTCTCTGCCCTCCACATCCTTGATGACTGTTTGTTTGTTACGATTATTATCATTTTGAAATCCCCCAGACGTTAAACGTTTTCAGTAGTCAGTTGTTATAGTTTTGCCAATGTGATTGCTTAATTGTAAAATGCATTTTAGATGCAGCATAAAGGCTAAAGAACGACGGCTTACCAAAGAAGAAGGAGAAGCTGTTGCCTGCTAAAGACACAAAACTTCTGTTTGCCTATTTCCTAGCCGTGTTGAAAGTGTGTGAGCAACATGTGTTCTACCGCCACAAGAGAGCTCTTAGCTTGCTCATCGCACGCATGCACACTTTGCACATGCGTCGATTGAACGCGCGGCGACCCATCATGGTCTTTAGCTGGTTCTGTTGTAGGCCACTTTTATGGCCTTTTATAGTTTAAATGGCATATAAACTATGGAGTTAAATAGACTTTTGCCGAGTTGAAGTCAAATGTTGCTCTTTGCCTTTTTGTTTTAGGATGAGGATAACATGCAGAAAGTTTTACCTTTTTTGGTTGTTTGCTACCTTGTATCTTTAGATCTTTGCAGTTTTTGTCTAAAGATTTCAAGAGAAATATCAATATTTCTTTGCACAATTATTGCAAGTGTGTTTTAAGGCATATTCTTAATGTTATGGCTTTTGATAATGGTGTATGAGGGGGATTGGTAATCGTTCTCATAAAGTTTCATTGATACTTGGTAGTTTGTTCTTACTAAAGTTGTTTGCACAAAATAAAACTTCTACTATGGCCGATTTCAGTCTGCATTTCAAGTCAACGGCATTGAATCCTTGACTCTTACTCGCAAAGAGTTGAGTCTATTTAAAAGTTAAACAAATAGTCTATGTAACTGCTCAATACTGTACTACAATTGAAGGCTTTCGATAGCTCAGTCGAATTGGTGCTGATAAACCGTCCTGAAGTGTGAAGTTCTGCCCTTGACTCAAACATTGACCAAAAATTTACGAATAATTTTAAGAAAATTTTCGAGAACTATAATTTTTAGACTGTCAGCAAGCCAGTGGATTCAAAAAGCTGTAGGCGTTATTAAATTTTGGACAGCTAGCGGCAGTGCGGTAGACTTCTGCTTAAATAGGAATATCGGGCTCTAAACATGCAATTTTAGTTTCTTGAGTTTTGAATCCAGTTTTGGCTTTAAAGTCAATAAAATTGGAGATATATTTAGTTGATTTTTTATAAATTAAACATTATTTTACTGCATTAACAAAAATACAGCCTTACATTATCCACAGAGGCACTTTTTCGTCTGTACTCTCATCTGAAACTTCCGTTTATTTAACCAATATTTGGGCAATAAAGTACATCATTATATAAACAAACTTTGTTTGATCTACCTAAACATTTGTATTATCCTCTAGTTAACATTTAATTATGTGCAACCTATAACATGGAGTGGCCAAATGCATCATTTTGTGGCTAATATTACACTGTCCTCGTTTCTTGTTTCTACTTATTTTTGGAATAAAAAGTGCGAAATTTTATATTAATTACAAAGTTTATGAAGTTTTCTAATTTTTATTAATTTGCTCCTACCGCTACATCGACCGGCAACACTCCTAAATTCAGACTCCATAGTCCCGGTTAGAAATATCAACTCATCCAAGCTTCAACAATTCCTCATCTTGACTTCAATTCACAGAAGTGAAAACGCATCTAAAGTAGGGAGTGAATCCAATTCACTGAATGATATTTAAAGTTGTAAAAATTTCATAGTATTTTGATTCGATCGATTGCAGTCGATCGATTGCTGAAATCCGCGTAGACGATACGTTCAGGATTGAAATATTTTTTTAATATTATCTTTGTTAGTATCCTTGATATTTAAGAAAGCATTATTTTTTTCGCAGTGATAGTACATATAAAATTGAATACTTTAGTTTAGAGTCTATAGAATTTATTCTTCGACTTTATTGTCTGGGCCATATTGTGCTAAGGAATGAAACTGGTTGAACAACCAAATGTTGTTCTTCGACGATTATTTCAATCAGCGGCAATGAATGCGACTATTGATAGCGGTGAGAACAGACAGATTTTGAAATTCTAGTAAAACAGGCGCTTAAAAGAGGTTTGCGCTTGGAATTCTTTTGTATGTGCCGCTTGTAATGGATGATCGTTAATATTTTAACGCCTTTCCTTGGATTTGTGTAACATCTTAAATGTTTCAAAGGCAAATATTGTTGTAGCTCAAATATTTAGGCTTGTCTTATAGAAACCAGCAATGTTGAGACTGAATTTTGCCGCAGACTCTTTTCGTTTTTTATTTATAATCGTTGGAGTAAAGTTCTAGTGGCATCCTGAGTACAGTTGTACTTCCCAATTTCTACCCCGAGAAAACCTTTGAGGGCTATGAAATAGAAATTGAATGTATAAACTTTTTGGCAGTATGAAAATTTTCAATATTCGGCTCGAAGGGCCAAGGTATCAGTGTGTATTAGGACCCCTGTTTGATTTCAGGTTATATGAGAAATTGTTGTTGAAATTTATAAAAATGTGTTCAAAATTTAACACATAATTTAAAATTTATAGGGCAGTTAATGTAATCGAGTAATAGTAATATTACTACAAGCGAAACAATCGAGGATTGTATTTTACACAATTGTGTTCCAAAATTGGGAAGGTAATGTAAAAAATGAACAACTAAAGCTTTTTGAGTTGTTCTACAACATTCCACAGCACGTTGATTCATGTTTTCCATCACTTCGGCGTAGAAGACACAATCACCGTATTGCATTTTTCAGATAATAATGCATTACATTAGAAAGTTACTTTAAAAAATTATTCGTTTCATCTTAAAAATCAATTTTTATAATTTCGTATTTACTACATACGAAAAACCTTATTCGTCTTGTGCTGAATCCAGCAAAGTTGACATTGCCACAGACTCTTTTCGTTTTTTGTTTATAATTATTAGAGTAAAGCTCTTGTGGTACTTTGAACAAACATTTTTTTTTTTTTGCAGTTGTGCTTCCAAATTTTATCCTCAGTATCCAATTTTCAACAGTAAAATTGAAACATAATCGGATAATTGGATAGTACATAATATTCCAATACCACAAATTTTTCTTTAGGATTTCTGAATCTTCTATATGGTAATCCAGATAAATAGGAATGGAATTATGGAAAATAGCACCAGCATTTATGATTTTTCTTTTACATTTACAGAGGACCATTGCCGAAAATTATGTCTAATTTCTGTTGCGGTACCAGACTGCTAAATTCTCAATGCTATTATATTATTTAGGTAATCAGAAAGACTGATAAAAGGATTTTGTGTGATGTTGGTGCTCTAATTTTTTATCATCTTGTTGTCTGCAAGATCAAATTCCCTTCTTTAATATATAGCAGGACAAGTAGAGTTGGTCGGACTGAAATTTATCACACAACATAATATATTCTAAGATGATTTGATTGAAATGAATTCTCCTTATACAGAATTTAATGACTCATCATATTTTTCTTGTCGAAAATTCAATTTTTAATTTGTTGGCAATAACCATGCCTACAATTAGGCTGGCTGGCCAGCTCCAAATGTGTTTGAAATGAAGCAATTTTTTCCCCATCTGCCAAATACCATCATACGAGTACATCGGTTTTAATTTGCGAATAAATGATAAAAAAGAGTTAGGCAAATTCTGAATAAGGCCAATTTTCAAAGGATCTATTTTAGCCTTGTATAACCCATACATTTAGTAGTTTCAAAACTGCCAGCCTGGCAAGACTGTCAGCTGCTAAATGTCTATCGTCTGAAGTGTTATTTATTTAGTGAAAGATTTGCCATTTACGAATGTGGGTCGTCTAATAACCGAGGAACCTATAAAAATAGTTAAAATGTATTAGAAAAGTGGTGATTCAAACGAGGGCTTTCAATCGAACATGCTTGATGAAGCCTATTTCTCACTCGGTGGTTAGGTTAACAAGCAAAATGTTCGCATATGCAGCACGGAGAACTCAGATGTGATTGTGGAAAGGCCATTGCATCCGGAAAAAGTGACTGATGTGCATTATGGTTTGAAGGAGTCATTTGTCGTATTTTTGTCGAAAACTACCTCAAAAGGATCCACTGCTGCAACCAATCCATAGATGGCCATTGAAAAAGCATTGTAAAGGGTGTCCAAACAAGAACGCAAGATTTAAATGACTGATGCAGCAATTGAATTGTTTCTCTGACTGTATGACATGTGGTGCCGTCTTGTTGAAACCACATGTCTTCCACATTCATTTCTTCAATTCTAGGCATGAAAAAACAGGTTATCATTTCACGATACCGAACACCATTGACTGTTTGCGCTTGACATGCCTCATTTTCATAAAAAAAGGTCCAATGATTCCTCCAGCCCAAAATCCACACCACACAGTGACACGTTGAGGATGCATTTGCTCTCGTGCGACAATTCTGCCCATTGACGAAGCCATCAAGATGGAAATGGGCCTCGTCACTGAAGATGATTTTATCGGCAAAATCAGATCGACCTGGTCGAAGGCGCGTTGTTGTCTTTACATCACTAACCAACCCAGTTTTGGCAAATTTATCCATTAATCTCTTTACAGTTGGCTCTTTTGGAGCATTATTGTGACCCTAAATTGATTGCAATTTGCGAACTGTAGCCGCAAAACTTTAACCATTTTGATAAAACAATTTCACAATGAGAATGCGTTGTTCATTCGTATGGCGCTCCATTTTTACTAACCTCGTACTTTCTACCAGCAAACAATAACAATTGTTCAAATGTCAAACAAT
>JAHXMU010000640.1:387443-411339 GCA_019455685.1 Philornis downsi
ACACTTCGAATGGCGCCAACTTTAAATCTTGCGTTCTTGTTGGGACACCCTTTTTTTCGTACATAAGCATTGTAATAAAATAAAAGTTGCATCGATAAAATCGAAAAATGAATAACTCAATACAATACTTTGTTGCAGCCCGTTTAATAATCCATTTCGATGTCTGAACTGAATTAGTCGAAAATCTGTGAAACCAGATTATTGCAAATTTGGCAGAAGTCGGCCAGTGTTGATGGTATTTTAGAAACTCTTTAGTAAATTTTTTTTTAACAATAACAAATTTTTATTATTAAACTGTACAATACTGATTAATAATAATACACATATATATATTAATATAAGTTTTAACAAGTTTCTGTAGGTATTTTAACTGGTATCGCAACCATGTAGCGTTAGTAAGAATGCATTACCATCTTGCATATGATTTTGGGTTCCAGCCCTGATGTAAACCTCCAGCTCACTTTAAGTGATTATCGACCGGTTGTGGAATACAAAATCGTTATCAAATAGAAGGTCTCTTTCAATTTGTCAAAATATAGAAATACATGTAAGCTTACTGACCTTTACAACTTTTTATTTTTACTATAAGGCCAGTTGGATTGATAACCTGTCCAGTTTCAGAAACAGTTTTGAATTTGAAGATAACTTAATGGGCGCTGTAGTGATGCCACATATGTATATGTACAAATTTCCTGTATCTGAGATTTAACAGTTGAATAGTGGTATAAAACTACAACATACGAGTATTTCTGATGCTAATAATTTAACAACCAGCAATTTCAAGTACTCGACATTGCTACTAATTCAGCAACATTTTTTGTTAATACAAAATATATTTCTTATATATATTTTGAAATTTCATCTCAATTCAGCTGACTAAATTGTGCTGCTCAAACACATTGACTACACATTTTATGTTTTGTTTCCGATCATAGCGAGAAATCCTTGAATACTGCATTGGCAGAAAAAAGTGGTTTCAAGCTCTGTCTAATACTGAAACACTAAATAAACTTGTAGTTGTTGTGCAAACATATGAACGGATGTTGTTGACGTACATCCGTCGTATTTTTACGACATTCATGCATTCACATACACCAGTATGTCACGGCATGGCGTCATAGATATTATTTTGCGCTTAACTATTTTTTCGCGTTTTGTTTTTTTTTTCGTAAACGCGTTTGTTTGTTTAACGTATTTCGTAAAAAAAGTCTTACTTATTTTGTAGTTTTTTTTTTCGATTATAGATTTTCAATGAATACGCCGTTGACTGTTGTTGTTGATGGTGGTGGTGATGGCGATGGTGTTTTTTGTTAAGTTTTCATTCTCCATTCTCGTATTGGCGGCGGCACACAAAATCCGGAAACTGTTCCCATGTTTTAACCTTTGAGATTTTTATCAACAACAAAACTTATACAGTACATTTAAACAATTTCATTGCGATATTGAATGTGGAAAAGCACAGAAAAAAAAGAAAAAAAATGAATGAAACCATATAAAACACTAATCTAATGGATTGTTTGAATTTCGTTTGAAGGTAGAGGTTATGAAACATGCAACATTTTGTTTGGTTTTCGTGCCCACCCTTGAAGGTGAATTTTTAAAAACGATTGACTAAATAACAAATATTTATCTTGGTTGAAAACAATGAGGTTCACGAAAGACTTGTCGTATTGTGAAGAATACTTAAAATATTTACTTCAAATCCTTAAGGCATATAAACTGTATTCAGCAAGCTGAATTTCTCTGCTGACCCTCAATTTATGCAAATGTTAAAGGAAAAGTTACAAACATTGGTTTATATTTCAATAAACTTTAATTCAGCTAGCTGAATAAGGTCAAAACAGATAATTTGTAGATAACTACCTATTAACAGCGATCAATACTTAGAAACCCGGAAAAAATTGTGCAAAAATTCAACAGCGTATTGCAACATACAAAATAAACATTAATACATTATACATATAGCATTCATCGAGCTGAATGCAGCAAAATTTTCTAACATTTTCGTAGAAAAATATCAAAAATGTGCAAACTTTTTGCTTATATACATAAAATTGTTTATCTAAAGAATAGTTTTATATTTGTTGTTTACATCTTAATAAATATACGAGTATATTTATCTACGTGAATAAAATCAGAAATAAGCTAAAGTCCTTCAGCTACTATCAGATATTTAGGAAATTGAATGATGTAAAGTAATAGAATTTTATTGTTACATCTTAATTTAGCAGTATATTCAGCCAGCTGAACGAAATTTGCAGTTCAAACTTTTAATTTACAAACTTTTAATGTTTATTCAAGCAGCTGAATTAGTCCTTAAATCAATTTTAAGTAGATTTCCCATCGAAACAGTGACGAATCAATTTTGTTTTATATAAATTGAATTGAACTTGTTGAATAATGGCAAATAAAATGTGGTTCACAAATGTACAACAGAAAATATAGATCAATAATAAAAAAATCAAATTCTGAGCAATCCAAAGACATCATAAGTTAGGTTATGTGTGACGATATGTCAAAAACGATACAAGCTGAATAGCTCTATTCAGCTGAAATCAAGTTGTTAAGAAATTCCTGCAACATATTATGAAATTTGTGTTTTGTTTAGATTAAACGTGAGTTCAATATTTAGAGAAAAATTAAACATTTTTAATTTATATTTCATAGCTTATGATGGATAACGTTGGATTAATATAGGATAACGGGCCATAATGTTGAAACCTCCTTCATAGTTTCATTAACATTGTAATTAAGACTGATAAATAAAGCAAAGTCAGTATTTTCGGGAAACCCCTTTTTTTTGTTTCGTGTACAAAGACTTACGATTAATAATTTTCATTCCATTTAAATTTAATTCAGCTTGCTGAATAACATCATCAAAGACGTATGCTTCATAAAAATATATGGCCTACTATAAAAATATGAAAAATGAATAACAATAATAAATATGAATGCAAGAAAGTAAAAATATATAAATAAATGTAATAAAAATAAGTAAAAAACCAAAAATATACAAATTATAAAAGTTCTGAAAAAGTTATAAATAAATGTTGATATGTCATAAGTTCTGTATTCAGCTAGCTGAATTGTAGTAAAAATCACATTTTATGTAATCTTCATAACAAAAAAGTTATAAAAATAAATGTTGATATGTCATAAGTTTTGTATCAGCTAGCTGAATTGTAGTAAAAATCACATTTTATGCAATTTTCATAATCCGCACAATATTTGTATTTTACATACATATATAGTAGATTAAAGTGAATTCAGATATGACTTTTTCAATATTATAATTTCTATAATTGAATTTAGCAAGATGAATTGGGAAACAGTGGTTCTTTAATATCTGGAAACAGAGCATAGGACAGTTAGGCAAGATTTATATATTTAAAATAAAATTAGCTTATATTTTTAATTTTTTTTTAATCTACTTTAGTCGTAATTCAATAAGCATGGTCTTAGCTTGGTAAATAATGTAAAAAAACACATTTTTTCACTTTCAGAACTTGAATAGAATAATATGTTTGAAGAACAACTCTGCTCTGAGAACTATGTTAAAATTAATTACAAATTTACAACAGAATATTACAAAACTAAAATCTTCATAAATAAATTGAAAACAATTTTTTAATGAATTCAGTCACTTAAATTGTATTAGAGAATATTTAGAGAATAAAATCCCATCTTCCCGACAAATAGAGCTAAAGTTTAAGTTCGTAATGAATTCATAATGAAAGAATTATGTAGCACGAAAAAATAATGGTGTAAACCGTTTTGTATTTCATTAATACCTTGAGATTTTATAGATAATATTTTGAAACCATAAAAGGGGCTATTGAATTTTACAGGATTTAGAAAATTTAGATTGAAATTGTTATACAGCAAGCTAAATTGTAGTAAAACTTTCAACTGTAAGTAAAATTTTACTTAAAATTTATTTATTTTTATGAATGTGCTAGTGAGTTTTCAATTCAGTAATTTAGATCATAGCTGAATTATGGGGAAAAAATTCATTTTTTATAGAATTTTGTGTGGTGTGTACAATCTCGATTGATATTTAGATACAGGTTAATCCATTTAGTGGTTTCAAAACAGTTGGTCTGGCAAGGCTGTCAGCTGTTAAATACCTGTCATCTGAAGTGTTATTTATTTACTGAAAGTTTTGCCAATTACGAATATCGATCGTTTAACAACCGAAGAAAGCATAAAAATAGTTTAAACTTTTTACAAAAATAGTGATTCAAATGTGGGTACTTTTCGTACATTACGGGGTGATTATGGTCGTCATAATCGAGCTGCTGTTCCAAGAATTGGCAAGATTATAAAAAAATTTGAAGATACTGGAAGCGTTACAGATGTGGTCGGATCTATGCATTATCGCAATGTACGCACCGCCAAAAATGTTGCATCTGCTACTGAAAGTATGGCGAATAATCCGAATTTCAATTCAAAGCGCTATGTCTGAATGATAACCAACTTTTTTTTGGTCTGCACTTGAAGATTATGAGCTGGACGAATGAACTGGTTTCAACAAGACAATGCCGCGAGCCACACAATACTGCCGATTTTGGCTTTATGCAGGAGAAGTTTCCAGAAAGCATAATTTCACATTTTGGCGACGTCAGTTGGCCACCAAGATCATTGCGGTTTGATACCATTAGACTTTTCTTTGTGGGGTTACATTAAAGGCCGTATTTACGCGGATAATTCCCAAACATTGGAGCATTTAAAAACCTATATTTGTCAAAATATCGCCGAGTTACCGCCCGAAATGTGCGAAAAAGTGGTTGAAAACCAACTTAAAAGAATTCAACCCAATGCCAACCAATCTAGAGGCAGTCACTTAAAAGACATTGTACATTTCGCACATAGTGGAATAATAATAAAATAAAATTTTCACCGAAATTATAGCTTTATGTGCCTTTATTTAACTTTATTCTGAAACCGAAAAATAGATAATGCAGTATTTAGCTAGCAATTATGACTAACACTTTGTATTTAAATTGTATTTTATTTTTGTATATCAACAATTACTGAATTAGGAATTAATTTTTTTAAATAAAATTATCATTTAAAGAGTATCATAGTGCAGTTGATTCAAAACGGCTTGAGCTACTTTGATAACAAGTAGACAACATCATATTTTGTTAAATTCTTGTTGACTGATGAAATGAAGTTTAAGATGTATAAATACTATGTAAAAATACTAGCTATTCAGCTTGCTGAATTACAGAAGTTCATTTATTTGTTGGCAAATTTTTATTTTAGGAACTTGCTTTCATCAAAATCGTCTTAATGTGTGTGTAAATTCTAAAATCGTCAATGGTGCTGAGTAAAACAAGTGATTTGAATTTAAATTAGTTAACTACAAATAAGGTTACGTTATATATTATATTTTTTATATAATATATTATATTTATTTATTATATTATATATAATATATTATATTTATACAATATATTATATTTTTCAAATAATTTTTTATTGAACATTCACGATCATTCTGTTGCTATGGTTATTGTAAAGACTGATTTTAGAAATGCTTTAAATATCAAATGATATATGCTATGTATTCAGCTAAGATTAATTATTGGAAAAACAATGTAAAAACTGAATTATAGTTGTTTTTGGTTACGAACATAGTCCGATAGCAATCAGTGGGAAGAAATAACCAATTGAACGTATTTCTAACCATTTTGAATATGTTTTTAAGTATGAATTTCCGAACTTATCAATGGGCTCAAATCTTGTTTTGCATTATAAATATTTGGGAGAAAATCATTGTTTAAATATATAATTTTAATATATACCCATCCAGCTGAATTGCAGATAAACAATTATTTTAACTACATTTTGTTAAAATACATTATTTTACAAATTTGCAGAATGCGTTCAAAACTTCCAAATACATTCAGCTAAGATGAGTTATTGAAAAACAATGTAGAAACTCAATTCTTGTTGTTTTTGGTTATATTCGTAGTTAGTCTGATAGCATTCAGCGGGAAGAAATAACCAATAGAACGTATTTCTAACAATTTTGAACATGTTTTTTAAGTACAAATTAACGGATTTGTTTGATTTTATAAATATTTGGGGAAAAAAAATTATTGTTTAAATATATAATTTTAAAAGATATCCAGCTAGTTCAATTGCAGATAAACACCTATTTAAACCACATTTTGTTAAAACACATTAATTCACAAATTTATATTTAGAATGCGTTTAAACCTTCTATCAGCCGTACTTGGCTGGAATGGAAAATTTTTAATTGAAATTCATTAACCTTGATTTTCTGAATATAAAGAATATAATATAAGTTTGGTGTATACTGAGTCATTGAATTCGAGAATAATGAAATTTTTGCAAAAAAAAAAAAAAACAATGCACATTCGAAAAATTCCGAAAACGCTAAAACAAAATGAAATGAAATGAAATAACAAACTAAAAAAAGTACACATCTGTAGCCATGGCAGAACAATTCATTTGTCGGTTTCATTTGATCAACAATTGTCAAGGTTAGAGACTATTCAGCTCTTGAGTCTGTCTAATCTCAAAGTATGCGCTGGCACAGTCAAGGAAATATCTCAGTTGTAATCAAAAGGAATTTCATTCCATTCTTAAGCTGAATTTCAATTTGCCAACACCTGTTGCGTGTTTCAGTTGCAGTTTCTGTTTTCGTTGTGATGAATGTGAATCTGTAGACCGTCAAATAGTTTTGTGATTTCTGCATTAATTGCCACTGCCAAGTATGTTTGGTTGATAGCATTTTTCATACTCTGAATTCGTTATTAGTTGCAGTAGTAGTTGCAGTAGTAGTCGCAATTGAAGTCATAGTGATTGCTGTGCTCAGTGTTGCTGCTGCTGTCGTTACAAATTATATATTTTATTTGTTCTCATGTAAAGTTTATTGTTTTACAGCAGTGCATAATATGAAATATTATTTCCGTTGTGTAATATGTTTTTTTTTTTCATCATAATATTTAGTATTTTATGAATAGAACAATTCTTATGGAAAAATATTTTCAATTGTTGATGTTTTATACGTTTACTCTATTGTTTTTATATCGCTGTAGAATTTACACGAAATTCTAAGAATTCCTTGTTTCGTTTTCGAAAGATCAATATTAAAATTTTAAATTTTCTAACAAAAGTGTATGCATTATTGATGATAGCTGCTGGACAAGAAACACATCATTGCTGAGTAAGTTAGAGAATTCCAACGATATGTGTGAATTCCCCTTTGTTACAGTTTTTCTATCACGTTTCCAGGTGCAAGGCTGCATTGGAAATTTATTAATTCACGATAAAATATTGAATATGAAACTAGCAGCAATTTCAGCTATATGAGTAATATAAAATATTATATTTCTATGATGGAAAACAATATTAAATATAAGTAAACGTTATAGAAAAACTCTTCAGTCTGATTTCAGTCTTTCAGTCTCGTAATTTATTACAGCAGTGTATTATTAAAAGTTAATGATATATCAACAAAACTGTTTTTATTGGTATTGTTGATCTGAATACATATTCAAGATCCAATTTAAAGAATAAATAACCTAGTCTTTCGAATTAATAATTTATAAAAAAAAAAAAAACAATTAGCAACTGTATATGAAATCCAAATAAATAATTTGAAATTTATGAAATACCATTCGATATTAGGACTGTTCATTCTACCAATGAATTTCGTATATTGTCGAATTACAATTAATATATATCTATTCTGATAACCATCACTGTAGTGAAATAATGACTATTCTAAAGCTCTCTCCCGTTCTTGTAGTCTTTTTCGAACATTACAATGTATGTGAGTTTGGTCGTGTGGACCATCATAAGAGTTAGTCGTCGTAATATATTCCCCCCACACAGTCGCTGGAAATAAAAACTGAAACCTTAACAGCTGTGATTCATTTTAAATTAAATAAAGGTATTATTTCGTTTATGAATCTAACGGTTCAGATTTTTCTCCACTAATATTTTCCCCCGTTTATTCTTTTCGAGAATATTCACCAAACATTGTTCGCCTATACAAGGACTTTCACATCTTTAGCCTTGAATTCTTAGCTGAATAATGTATTTTTCTTACTCACTCTATAAAAAATAGGACTTTTCATTAAGAAGTCGGCTGTAAATTGAATTCAGCTAGGAAAAATAGAGAATTTAATGATTGAAAATTTGTCAAAAAATATGAATTTTTGTAAAATTACCTTACTGATTTCTGTTACTGTTAGTTAATACTGTGTAGCTAATTGAAATATCTGCTATTCAATTTTTCCTTTTTTTTAAATCAAATTCAGCTAACTGAATTATACTTGTTAGACAGCACATTGTGAAGATCTGGACTTTTGTTTATAATCCATGTAAAGTGACTTTATTGAACTCTATATGTCGCCGTGAAATCAACAAATATTTTAAATAGGCGTGTAATAAATGACTAAAATATCTGATGCTAACATTCAGCCCCCAAACGGTTACCCATTTTGTATATAAAATCCTTTTCTACCGAGTCGCTTTTGCAAAGGGCATCCCAATCATATTATATTTGTATTTATTTATTATATTTATTTTATTTATATTAAGTCTCTAACATGTATTTTTTATCAACTGCGGTTCCACCTTATTCATTTTGTGAGCAAATTCAGCTAACTGTATTGAAATGCTTTACCTCAAACGTATAAATATAATGAAACTAATTGAACCATAACAAATGAATTAATTTTGCATTTCCTATTTAGCTAACTAGGTCTTGCTATTATATTTCATGTTTTTTTTTCATAAAATCAATTTAAATTTGAAAATTTTAAGGAAAATGCTAGTCACTTGTCGCTGAATATGATATAAGAAATAAATGCTATCCCTGGATTTGTAAGTTATACACATATATCACCCTGTGGTATTTCACAATATAAATACGAATTTGTATTATCAGTAAATCGAGTACGACTCGATATAGTGCGGCTATGACCCGCGTTTCTAACTTTAAGTTTACTCCTTGTGTAACCGTTCAGTAGTAAAGTTCTTTTTGTACTTAATCTGACTTTTATTTATACGTCGAGATCCTTACAGGATTTATGAAATGTCATCCATTTTTCTTTTTTAGACAAGAAGCCAGCTGTGTTTTGCGCCGAAATGACGGCTTATTATAATTCCATCGATTTTGACCAATTTGGTTTGTTTCTAGCTAGCTGAATTTAGAATTTATTACATGTGGTACAAAACTAACAGGCAGTGCTAGAAAATATAAGTATTAATCCTTTAAATATACTACTACGGTAAGAAATTCATTTCTGCTAAATGATTTCTTATGGGTTTAAGGAATTTCAAACTCTTCCATCAAACTCAACTGGCGGAATTGAAGCGATGCCTTAACATGATTGTGTAAAAATGTAACATCCTCGAATTAGCTGAATTGTGTGCTTCATAAATAAACCAATACTTTCCTGGAATTCACAATTGAAATATTTAGTTTCAATAATATCTAGCTGTATTTTGATTGTCTCCCTTAAAATGATGCAGCTTCAACATTTCACCCATACTAATTGCTTGAATTTTTCAAAAAGCTGCTTCAATTGAAGATTAGTTACGTTATTTATAATACCATCATCTATTCTCTGTTGTTGTTCTGTTATTTCGACTGTTTATTTTTATATAGAATTTAGTTAGATTAGCAGACATTTTTAACATTAAAAATTCATCTATTCATATTTTCACCCGTTTAAACTATTTTCTCTATAAATTTAGTTAGCTGAATTGTGAGTTACTTTTGAAATCACTATAAAATTATGAAAATATGACTTAACATAATGTAAGGACCAAGTGTTTTCTTAACCCATTGAAATTTATATACGTAAAAAAAAATAATCTAGCTGAATTTAAATTTTGTATCCAAAAAAATATGTATGTGTTCATTGCTTACCCAGGAAAAAAATTGGAAGTCATTTAAAAGAAATAAAATTTTGCATCACTTTCAATAGCGCAATGTACGAGGTGTGTTAAAAAATATAGTGAATTTTACATGAATTTACATTCGACTTTCGATTATTATTTTTTTTTATGTTAGTACTCTCGTCTCCACGATATGTTGACGGTTTTATCCATATAGCATATTTAGTTTGTTTGTGAGAGGCATAAATAAGACAAGTATTTTGCGTGTTCGGCGATTTTCTGCTATCGAAAAAATGGATCAAAGAAGTTGTATTGAATTTTCTGTAAAAAATGGAATTAAGTACTCAAAAGCACTTGAAATGTTGACAGTGGCATACGGTGAGAGTACTCTGACTCCAAAAAAAATGTTTAAAAGTGGTAAAAGCTTTTCCCAGAAAGTCGAAAGATGTGAATAACGACGCTTGCTCTGAACGCCCCAGCACATCAACAACCGATGAAAATCTTAAGAAAGTAAAGAAAATTGTTATGGAGAATCGTTAAATCACAATTATAGAAGTTGCTGAGGATGTCGGCATATCAGTTGGATCATACCATGCAATCTTTTCGGAAATTTTATGCATGAAGCGTGTGACAGCGAAGTTCGCTCCAAAATTGCTGAATTTTGACCAAAAACAACGTCGCATGAGCATCGCTTAGCAACTGTTGAATGACGTCAACGATGATCCAGATTTGCTTAAAAGAGTCATAACTGGTGACGAATCATGGGTAGTTGGTTATGACATCGAAACCAAAGCCCAATCGTCCCAATGGAAGAGTCCAGGAGAGCCAAGACCACAAAAAGCACCCCAAATTCGATCAAATGTCAAGGTTTTGCTCACTGTTTCCTTCGATTACCATGTCGTAGCGCATCGGGAGTTCTTAGCACAAGATCGTACGGTAAATAAGGAGTATTACCTTGAAGTTATGCCCCGTTTGCGTGAAGCAATACGAAAAAAAACGCCAAGAATTTCGGACAAAAATTCATGGCTTTTGCATAATGATAATGCACCTGCTCACTCATCTTTGCTTGTGAGAGATTATTTGGCCAAAAACAACAGCGTTATCATGCCTCAGCCGCCGTATTCTACAGATTTGGTTCCTTGCGGCTTTTTCCTGTTCCCAAGATTGAAGAGACCCATGAAAGGATAGAGTTTTATGACGATTGAGAAGATAAAGACCGAATCGCTGAGAGAGCTCAATGACATACCAAAAACTGCATATCAGAACTGCTTCACGCTGGCACAGGAGTATTATATCTGAGGGGACCTACTTTGAAGGGAACACAATAGAAATTGATGAATAAATAAATATTTTGTGAGAAAAATAAAAATTCACCATATTTTTTTAACACACCTCGTATGCATATTTATCATTTTCAAAGAAGGATTTTTATGCGGCATTGAAAACTAAACAAACTCGGTAGGGTAGTTCTTATTAAATTGAATTATAATTAAATACTATTAATTTGTTTGGATTCGTCTGCCGCATAATCACATATGAAAGAAACACTGCTTTACGATCTAATTTCTAATTTTATTTGGTCAAATGAAAAATTTAAAAATGACTGTTTTATTGTTATATGAGGTTAGATTAGGTCAGTGTGGCAGTCTGAATAGACAGACTCACTGAGACTGTATAGTCCATTGTGATACCATCAAAACTACAGATATGGATGTCCCTAGTTTCCCCCGTTGAACCATCCTGAGCGCATCAAAGAAGCTCTTAAGTCGGACAATATCTATATCGGCCAGATCTACTAAGTTCCTAAAGAAATAACAGCCCAGTTTTGATCCTCGCCTGTTCGCCAAGGTGGATCGCCAAAGAAGGTATACTACGCAATCCTTTTCCTCTTTATCCCCACAGCTCCTGCAGAAGTCACTTGTCGCAACCATCAGTTTCAATGCATGTCTTCCAATCGGACAGTGTCCCGTCATGACGGATACAAGTAATGAGACGTCGGTTCGTGATAGTGACAGCAGTTTGCTTAAGATCTACGCGAGACCACACCTATCTGGATTCATTAGAGCTCCGGACAGATGCTCACCTACCATTTACTGCTAAGCATGCTCTATCTCGCAGTAGGAGTAGAAGCTTACAAGTAACTAGAAGCCTTCCCACGGACTCCAACTCGGCTGGAGTCTGTAAGGTCGTCCCTAGTCTTGCCAGCTCGTTTGCTCTGCAGTTCTCTAGTATGTCTCTGTGGGTCGGCACCCACATGAGGTGAATGTTGAAATATTGATCCAGCTCGTTAAGAGATTTGCGGCATTTCATTGTTATATTAATTCCCATTAAATTTGAAGAAGACGCACCGTGAAAAAGCGCTTCCTTCCAATGATAAGCCTATGTTAAACTCATTGATGATTACCCAAATTTTCAGCACTTTTCTCCAGAAATTGTGGTGAATTTCAGCTTTTGCGGATGCAGAGTAGTTTCGAAACTTCTGCCGTTAGCTGAATTGTACATAACTTATTGGAATATATGACAAAGAACTATGGGCACGTTTAAGCACCATAATTAAATGGTAGCGGTGCTAATCAGGTTTTAGCCTGGAATTGATAATTCAGTATTATACTCGTAACTTAACATAGAGTTAGCTATAAAGTAAAGTCCATGTATTGTTCATCCATACCTTCTTAGAAAGTGAGGTATTTATAATAATTACATTTAGTTCTATTAAAACACATTTAACAGCTACAATCCATTAATTGAACTAACTTAATTTCAAATTAAACTCGCCGATTTGTAATTGCGATCTATTAAATCACACCTCATTATTAGCCTGTCCATATTAATTAATTGCACCTTTAAGTAAGACGCCTAAATTATACGAGTAAATTATTATATTTTAGATACTGTTATCTCCTTTCCTTTATTACTCTCATGTCTGTTTGAGTATCTTTACATGCATAGTTATAGATCGAAATTGGTTAGCTGAATACAAATTTTCAGTCTTCAAATTATAGCGATTTATCATTATGTACTTATTAACTGTTTGCTCTGCATATTTAGCCTGCTGAATTGCTGTGTACTTGCAACCTTTAAAATAATGCTAATTGTATTAAAAAAGGTTTCCATAAATTTCAATGGTACAATCTAAAATAATATAAATGTTAAATTTCTGCTTAAGCTTTCCCTAATGACTCTACTTCTCACTTGTTAATACAAATTCAGCTAGCTGAATTCTTATATTTAACTTTAAAATTGTGAAAATCTACGCTTTTATCCATACCACCTACATCTGACGAGCATAAAGCTAATTACATTACGCGTTTCTCATAACCTTTCGCTGAAAAATCAACACGTCCTTGTAAAATCGGTCTTAAATTTGGAACTCTGTATCACTATACATTTACTAACTATTTGCACTATGTTAAGCCAAGTTGATTTCAAAATAACTCATTTTCTTTTAGTTATTACAAATTCAGCCAGCTGAATTTATAATTTTAATCCTAAAAAGCCTAATTACTATCGTCTTATCTACAGTGCACAATTTTGAAAATTATACTTAGCTGAATTGTACATATCTCATATCTTTTGCCATAAGATCAATACATCTGCTGAATTTATATTTTTAATCTACAAGTTTAGCTAGCTGAATTCAAATTTTTAATTTTGACATGGTAAAAATCTACCGCTTTGTCCATACCCACCTACTTCTGGCGAGCTTACAGCTAGTTACATCACGTATTCCTCATAACTTTTTCCTATAAAATCAATATGTCCTTGTAAAATCAGTTTTAAATTTGCAACTCTGTACAATTATGCATTTACTAACTATTTGCGAAACTTGAAGCTAAGAGGCTTTCAACATAACTGATTTTCTTTTAGTCAAATTTACAAATTCAGCTAGCTGAATTTATATGTTTAATTCTAAAATGAACTACTATCGAATTCCTATTGTTTTTGTCCACAGTACGCAAATTTTGAAAATTATGGCTAGTTGAATTGTACACATCTCACATCTTTTGCCGCAACATCAATATGTCTTCTGGTTTTAAATTTTTAATTTAAAATTTGCAATTTGGTAACATTCCATACACGCGCTACAAATAGCTAAATTAATTTAAAAATCGTTACTTTTCATATAATTAATGTAAAATTCAGCTAGCTGAATTGATATTTTTGGTCTTAAAATGGCGAATTACTATCATCTTATCCACATTGCTCAATTTTGAAAATCATTCCGTATCATTTGATTCTTACTGGCTACATGCCCTACTGACAACTAAATTACTTTAGAGTCTTTAATTTTTTAGAATTTATATAAAATTCAGCTAGCTGAATTGATATATTGCGATATATTTGATATTGCCAGTTACTATCGTTTTATTCACATTGCTTAATTTTGAAAATCATGCAGATAGCTGAATTATATATATCTTATATCTTTTTCTATAAAATCAGCATGTCAGTTAGCTGGATTTATATTTTAGCATAGAATTTGCAAATTCTGTATCATTTCATCGTTACATGAGCTACTGACATTAAAATTTAAATTACCTTAAAATCTTTATTTTTTAGTATTGATATAAAATTCAGCTAGCTGAATTGATATTTTTAGTCCTTAAATGGCAAATTCCTATAGTCTTATTTACATTGCTCAATTTTTAGAATCATACAAATAGCTGAATTATACATATCTCATATCTTTTCCTATAAAACCAGCATGTCAGCTGAGTTTATGTTTTTGTCCAGAATTTGAAAATTTTGTATCATATCCTTACATGAGCTACTGGCAACTAAATTAGTTTAAAATCTTTGTTTCTTGGGAATTGATATAAAATTCAGCTGGCTGAATTCACATTTTTAATCTTAAAATAATAAAGAGCAGTCGTAGCATTCATATTGCCTATATTTCAAACTCTCGCAGATAGCTGAATTACATATACCTCATATCTTTAGCTATAACATCAACACATCATCTCCACGCTGACTTGAACATGTAATAAATAGCCATAAACACGTTTAAATACTATCATTTAATGGTAGCAAAAAGACATGAACGCGTGCGTACAATAAATTACATTTTAATACGAGTTCAACAACAATAAAAACACTTTGGTTAACACCATTACACGCAAACACATTTCCCAATATCGCATTGAGTGCAGGGTCGTATCCAGATTTAGTTAACCTTTTTGTTTCTGTAGGTTGGCCAATATGCCCTTAAGAGCAGGGTTTGTTTTTTTCCATTTGGTTGGCTGGTGGTTTCCAACCTTAAAAGAGGTAGATAGATAATGGTGGCATCATAGTTCAATTGAAGTAAAACTGATCTATGTAGGTCCATGTGTGGAGCACACGTCTACTGCCTACTTTCCCCTCCGTCGTAATGAGGTGTGTGAGTTCATGCGCACAAGGATGAATGATGATGAGTTTCGTTTTAATAGATTTCCATATGGTAAGGTTGCTGAATCGTCTTGCTTTTATGTTTGTAAGTATAAATGTATTATTTAACGCCTTTTTAAACGAAGCGCATGTTCAGATGATCATATTTAAAGCGTAAAAGTGTTTATCGCTATGCAGCAGCCAGCCAAAGAGTGTAGCACGTAAATAAATGCAAAGGCGCAAACGTCGACTATCATTATTCATTCAATGTTATATTCAATTTTTCTTCAGAGAATAGTATTGGGGCAAAAGTGATAAGTCATAATGCATTTATTGAGTTGATTTGTTAAGGCAACAACAATTGAGGGAAGAAACGACCCAAAACTAACTAAACCTCACCGAAAAGTTGGTAAAAATCTCCGACTGTCAGTCACTCAATTCAATATATCGTACCATAAGAGCCTGTGTTTGTGTGTGATTTTCGTTTTGACGTTTTTCTGGTTTCGATCGTCTGTTTTTGGCCTTGAAGCCTTTGAGGGATTTCTGTGTTGTGTTTAAGGTTTCTTGCTTTCTGCGTCTGCTCTTCTCAATATTATAAATAGGGGCGTGAGGGCGTTAACTTAAACTGCCTTTAACGTTTTTATTTGGAAATTCGTTGGATTTTTTTTTTTCGGAATATAGTTTTTGATATTTTTGTGGTTTTCTTTTCTTGAAGGGATTTACATTTATGTTTTGCTTGTATTGGTGTGTTGTGTGGCTTAAAGTACTTGCAAGTAGCTACGATGGGGAAGAGAGTAAAAAACGCAGTTTGAATTAGGTGATTTTGGAAATAAGTCAAATATTATTATGATAACGTGTGTAATTTAAAATAAAAACCTTAAAATTATTGAAAGATTTATATAAATGTTTGAGTATTCAGAATTTTTAATACAGCTTTTAAATTGAAAAAGTTTTTACTTTTTAATGAAGATGAAAAAATAAAAAATTTGTTTACAACATCTAAAATTGCCCAGTTGAAATTCATATGCAATAACTCCAAAATTTGTTTCGCTGTATATAGAAAATTTTACATTTATAACTTTTAAATAGTTTAATTTCCATGAGTTTTCTACTTTAGCTTTCTAGAGTTTTAATTAAAGTATTGTGGAATTTCGGAAATTGCACCAAATCAGCTAGCTGAATTTCATAGTTATACAGTTATAATGTATAATATAATATATGATATGTACTAAAATAATTTTGAGCTAGCTGAATTGCACCATAGCACATTTAAGACAAAACTTATTTGTTTTATTAATCGTATCGACTAAATAAAAACAAATTAACTGGTATAATTAGGAAGTTTGCATTATTTAACTGATTACAACTTTAATTTACAATTTTATTTATTTTTATGTAGCCATCAGTATAATATAATATTGAATTTAAATCTAATTTATCAAAACTACTAATTTTTTTCTTATATTTGGTTTATCTATATAGTTTAACATCAATTCAGCAAGCTGAATTTTTAATATTTTCAAAATTGTGTATTGTTATTACCTTTAGTTTTTTTGCTTTTGTTTGTGAAAAATATTCTTGCTGAATTTGCATTAAACAATTTGACATGAAATTTGTGATCAAATATTTGTAAAATATTTAACAATTCAGATTGCTGAATAATAGTTACATAATATTAGGAATATGAAAAATATGAATAAAGGTGCCTTTAAACTAATTAACCATGGTGTTGTGCAGGTAAAAATTAACAATTGAACCATATTAATGTCGTGCATTCTTTGGATTCTCTAGGAACTGCTACGTGCTGAGTTTTCATTAGGACCTATAGAGTGTAGGATTCACAAAAGGTGTGTGGTTTTCCCATATATCTTTCGTTTTTTTGTGAAAAAATTATGATTTGCATTATGATATCAAAATTTCTGCTGCTTTTTTATTTTTCTCTTTAAAAGCCATTGATTTTTTTAGTTATACGTTATATATAAGACAAGATCGAAAATCATGTGCTTAAATTGAAATACTGTGTTCTAGTATAATAAGCAGTTTCGCAACTTGTTTCACAGGCATAATAATAACACTTCTTTTATGGCACAATGTGTTATATGGATAGTACCTTAATTTTGAAATTTCCATACTAGACATTTAACTGCCGATGTAAAAAGTCATCTTCTCTAATAACCTCACACATTCCTCTTGCTGAACATGCTTCGGAGACCTTATATGTTCATATTCTTTGTAATATACATATTTTCTTTTTTAAATATTTTACTAAAATGAGTTCAATTCCTTCTTATTTAATATATTTCAAATTTTAAGCTGCCGTGGAAATTTACATTTGAGCTTGCTGAATTACAATGTGATTACAAATAATGTTTTATTTCTGTTCTTTTCGATTATGCTAATTTTGATTTTGTCCTGAAGCTACACGATATGTATTTATCTATTAATTTGAACACATATCAAAGTATCGCATCGTATAACTCGAGCTTTGCATTACTCCAGAATGCGAGTATAATTCAGCTGACTGAAATGCAGTAAACTTTTGTCATATTTGTTTTGTATGTTTATTTCACTATTCAACTGGTAAAAACAAAGATTTAAGGCTGTATTCATAAATATTAATTGAAGGTTTATGCACATTTTCAAGCCACCAATAAATTATTAAGCTTTATTTGAACACTTTAACGTATTTCATTGTGTAGACATTTATTGTTGTTTGGTTACTTCAACCCAAACTATGGTATCTCCCTGCTATGGTATCTCGCGCTGAACAGCATTCTGTTCTTTTTGGGGGAACTCTGGTGTCAAGGTTGTTGCATACGCAGACGATGTGGCAATAGCAGTTACGGAAAAATTTTTGAGAACACTCACAGACATCCTTCAAAGAGCCCTTCTCACTGTAAGTTAGTGGGCGGAGGAAAATGGTCTCGGAGTAAGTACAAACAAGACCGAAGTGGTTCTGTTCACCAGGACGTACAATACAATTCTGTCTCCCTGGGAGGTACTGAAACTCGTTTTTCGAATTGTGCAAAATACCTTGGTGTAATATTGGACAAGAAGCTGAATTTCAAACTCAACATTCTGGGCAGGGCGAAAAAGGCCACAGTGGCGCTATATGCGTGCAACAAGGAAGTAGGGACACAATTGTTCACTGGTTGTGTACTGCAGTAGTAAGGCCGATAATGTTGCATGGAGTTATCATCTGGTAGAAGGTTCTTCAGAAGTTCACATAATGTAGGATGCTGGATAAGATCCAAAGGATGCCCAGTTTGTGCATCATCGGTACGCTGCGCACCACTCCATCTGATGCGTTAAATTCAATTTTGCCTACTACCCAGACTGCTACGGCTACGTCAATTAGACTAAGAGAACTGCCACAGTGGTTACGGTCATAGTGTAATCCTTAACAAGGTGCCTGACACAACAGACACCATGGACTACACTCTGACTGAGCCACTATTCGACAAGAAGTGACGTATATTTATACCAGATAGAGTAGAACTTCTGGTACAAGACTGTATGTCGACTTCTACACTGATGGCTCAAAATTAAATAATCAGGTTGGTTTCGGGATCTACTCCAAAGACCTAGGGCTAAGTATGGCAAGAAACCCACCTGATCACTGTAGTGTCCATCAGGCTGAAATTTTGTCCATTGAGGAAGTGGCATAATGGCTGACATACAACGTTCTCACCACAGTGCGGATTAACATATTCTTTGACAGTCAAGCTGCCATTAAATCCCTGGATTCTGTTTTTTTGAACTCCACAACAGCTCTGAAATGCCGCAGAGCTCTTAACGAGATGGCTCAGTATTTCAACATTCACCTTATGTGGCTGCCGGGCCACAGGGACATATCAGGGAACTGCAGAGCAGACGAGCTGGCAAGACTAGGAACAACCTTACAGATTTCAGCCGACATAGGAATTCAACCAGCGGAATTATGGCTATATTTCTAAATTCTTTCGACATTTTTGTTCCCTTAGCTGTGCTTTTTATATTTCCCCATTCAGCTGGCTGTATTAAAATCGATGTTATATTTCATCACTCTGCTTGCAGTTGCTTTAACATATCATTTTGTTTAAATCAATTTACTTTTAAATATTTTTCAATATTGTTATTTTCCGATTTCTGATGTTTGCATTTCTTCTTATTCCGCCGGCTGAATTAAAGTCCATGCTATATGTAATCACTTTAATGTGATTTTTCTAAATGTTTGCCTTGCAGTTGACAAAAATTGTTTTTTTTTGTTGAATTCAGCTAGCTGAATTTTGATTTAATAGCACAACTGTTTCAATGTTGTTAGTTTCTTACATCTAACGTCCACAATTTTGAATAATTGTGCGTTCGAGTATATTGGTGACCTATCATTTTATTTTGTTAAATTAAGCTAGCTGAATATAATGCAATTCAGCTAGCTTAATTTAGCAAAATGAAATTCTGAAATATTTCCAATAAAGCTATTGTTTCACATCAGATGCTCCTATTTTTTACGTTTTGCCAGCTGAATTAAGGTTCCAGTTATAGGTAACTATTTTAAAATATTTTTTTCTTTTTATTCAGATATACATATATTGTTGTTTAACAACTTTTCCAATAAATTCTAAATAGTTGTATGTTTGCGCTTTAGTTGTCTTATGTTAATATGACTGTGCCGAATTTTGACTTTTTAAATTCAGCTAGCTGAATTGCATGATAAATATATTTTCAATATTGCTATTCTTTCACTTCTGATGTTTCTATTTTTTTATGTTCTGCTAGCTGAATTAAAGATCTCAGTTATATGTAACTATTTTAAGATGTTTTTGTTTTTTTTATATATTCAGATATTTATTGTTGTTTAACAACTTTTCCAACAAATTCTAAGTAGTTGTATGTTTGCGCTATAGTTGTCTTATGTTAATATGATTGTGCCGACTTTTGACGTTTGTATGTTTTCTTATTCTGTCAGCTGAATTAAAGGCCAAGCTATATGTAATCACTTTAATGTGGCTTTCCTAGCTATTTACGCTGTAGTTGGCAAACAGTCAATTTTTTTGTTGAATTCAGCTGGCTGAATTCTGATTTAATAGTACAACTGTTGTTATTTTCACAATAATTATATGGGCGAGTTTATTGTTGACCTAACATTTCGTTTTGTTAAATTCAGCTAGCTGAATCGCATTATAAATCTAAAATATTTTGAATATTGCTATTCTTTCACTTCTGACGCTTCTATTTTTTATGTTTTGCCAGCTGAATTAAAGATCTCAGTTGTATGTAACTATTTTAAGATGTTTTTCTTTATTCTTTATGTTCAGCTATTTATTGTTGTTTAACAACTTTTCCAACAAATTCTAAGTAGTTGTATGTTTGCGCTATAGTTGTCTTATGTTAATATGATTGTGCCATGTAAAAACCACTTTCATTAACACAATTTTTTGATGTTATGTCTTGATATGCCGACATCGATGTTGTTTTTAATAACCCATCCATATGCTGGCGAGTCAAATGAAACGATGGAGAGTGTGCGCTTAACACGGGTAGTCAAAATATTTAAGTAATATTAAATACCATACGTTAAACACTGAGAGCGTAAAAGGACGGACAAGTAAAAACAACAACGTTCATGTAACAATACTTCAAGCCGTGAGGCAGAAGTCAACTTGGTGGACAACAGCATCCGCTGCCTGGCACAAAATGCCTGGTACGATATGAATATAACAGCATCTGCTCATGTGAAACTGGCCTTAAAAAAATGGGGAAAAAAAACTGAAACTTATCAAAATGCAATATCGCTTTTTATCTTGGCATTTTGTTTTCATTTACGGAGGGTGGGGTAATAATGCATTTTGTTTTCCTCTTGTTGTTGTTGTTTTTTTTTTGTTTAATTTATGCCAGTTTTATAAGAATCTAAAAGCAAAACGTATATAAATTCATAGGAAAAAAAAATGAATTTTGATTTATGATGTTGTCGCTTAAAGTTGTTCATCATCAGTGAAAAACTTTGCACGAATGGAAGTGGCAAGAATGATCTGACAACGGCGGCTATTTCTTGCAGCGACATGAGAGTCGGTCTAAAATTACGTTTCTGTTGTCTGTTGCCGAAGTTGTAAAGCTCGTTTTCAGTTTGTAAAATATTTGCCGTATCAAAGATCGAACGTTTTTGGGCAACAAGTGTCTTTAAGTGGACATAGACACGTTCCACCACTTACTTGCGCTTGCGTTTTGCTTTTATTTCAAATTAAAAATATACGAATAAGAGAATCAATCATAAAAAAAATCAGCGTGTAAACTAGCACGTGTTTGAAAAGCGAAATATTTTGCAATAACTCAATAAAGAGATTTCAGTGAAACACATGAAACATGTTTCAGATTAATATCTGGAAGAAACAAACAAAAAACCCGCATTAACAACAAAAATCGAATGTTATCACGCTGACGAAATAATTTCTTTTTTCAAAATTTTTATTTTCGAAGTCTTCCACAAAGTTATAAGCTTAAACAATAACAAAAAGCCCGATTCAGACTTAGACGACATTGAAATCGAATTTTCCACATGACAACTCTTGCATAACGATGCCAAATGCAAATGAAACAAAAACAACAAACGTGGATAATAAATTCCTCTTAACGACAATGACAGAAACAAAAAACACTGAGGTTTTCATTTTCAATCGCCACAAAAAACATTAAAAATATAATTAAAATAGAAACAAAATAACAATGAATAAAAAAAAGAAACAACATTGACAATGAACTTAACATTCCCTGTCATTTTGGGAGGGGAAGTTTATTTATTGGATCATTGGAAAATTTGAAGCTTCATTGATTTTTGCGGTGTTCGTTGTTGGGCCGCAAGTTTTTTGCAAATCCCATAATTTTTTTTTTTTTTTTTGAATTGTATCTACCTTGCGGTTGACAACTGCTACATTGGAGGCAAACATTTTCCCAGGCATTTGTATTCAAATTAACCTGGAACGTAATTAATCTTGTCTAAAATGCGCTTACAATTGATTTAAAGTTAGCTACTAACAGCGCAGCAGCTGTATTGTTGTAGGTTAGGTCTAAACTTAGTCAACTAAATAACTACATTTCAAAAGAATTTTAAATCAACTATAAATTATGCATACGAGTTATGGGATTTTTGGAGAATTCAACAAAATTGAATTGCGTTATTATGACTTTGGATGAAAAATGCAGTATGAGATTTGCTGCGCCAATAAATTTGAATATTTATGAAAAGAGAATTACTATGTAAATTTGGTATGAACAAAAAGTGAAACAATGTAAAGTTCAAAAACCCAAAGTTTATTGCTGTTTTTAACCCGAATTAATCCGACTGAATAAGTGTGTTCATAAATAGCTGTTAATAATTTGTAAATTATGCATACGATTTATGAGTATTTGGGGAATTTCACTAAGCTGAATTGCATTATGGTGGGAAGAATATACATGAACATTTATATAGAAAAAAATATATTTGAGAGCGGTCCCAAAACTAGCCGACCTAACAAAGAAGACACAAGAAAGTTGGGAATAATTTTCTTTATTTTTCAACATAATCTTGTTTTTAGCTCGATACACTTTTTCCAGCGATATTGGATGGCTTCTATAACCTTTTATAGTAAGAACTGTCAAAACCCTTAAATTGGTCACCAACCGCAGAATCCACCTCTTCATTGTTGGCAAATCTTTATCCACCGAGACATTTCTTCTAGTTTGGAAATAAAAAATTTTCCGAGGGAGCTAAATCTGAGCAATCCGAACTTTAATTCATTAATTTTAGCCATCGCAATAATGCAAGTGTGAACTGAAGCATTGTCTTGATGAAATAACACTTTCTTTATCCGCAAATGCGGCCTTTTTTCCATAATGTTGATCGCCATTCTGAAGATAATCCACAAAAATAATCTCATGCACATCCCAAAACACAGACGGCATGACTTTACCCGCAAACGGAACCGTCTCTGCCTTCTTTGAACACGATTCTCCCATTCCATGGCCACTAGTTTGACTAGTCCTTTACCTCATGTGTGAAGTGATGGAAGTTTATGAATCGATGCAAAAATTCGTCTTTATTGCGGTGAAACATCGCCAAACACTCTACTGAAACATCTTCACATCGCTGCCTTTGTTCTATTGAAAGCAAGCCCGGCACTCGTCTTCCACACAGATTTCTTGTCTTCAAATCTTTGGCCAACATGCGATGTACAGCATTTTTTGATATGCCTATCATTTCAGTCATTCTATGGATTTTCTTAACCCTGTCTGGCGTGAGGAACCCCAATTGGTCAACCACTGCTCCGTTCGTCTTGGCACAAAGGAGCGGACTCCTCCAGAGTAGAATCTAGCTCGGCTTTAATATTTGCTGGACTGAAACCTTTCAAATGGAAATATTGAATTACATAACGATGACCAATTGTACCATGTTTGCAAATTCACTGAGATTGTTTACTTTTGATGGCTCAAATGAAAATTCTGAACAACGCGTGCCTTGAAACTTAAAACAAATATTTTATAAGGTTGACACTTTTCACCAAAATAATTTTTTCAAACGTCACCATGTATACGTCAAGAACGCCTTCGCGTATATAATATAAATAATCATAATATTATTCTTTCATATATATATATATATATATATATATATATATATATATATATA
>JAHXMU010000640.1:411739-475911 GCA_019455685.1 Philornis downsi
AGTGTGGCATGCGGCAACGTCCTGATGAAACCACATGTCAACCAAGTTCAATTCAGTCTTTGTCGTTTTAGCGACGTTAATTGACCACCAGGATCATGCGATTTTATGCCGTTTGACTGTTTTTCGTGTGGCTAAGTCAAAGACCGTATTTACGCAAATAATACCCAAATGTTAGAGCATTTGGAACCCAATATAAGTCAAGTTATCGCCGAGATACCGCCCGAAATGTGCGAAAAGGTGGTCGGAAACTGTCGCAAAAGGACCCACTGCTGCAATCAATCCAGAGGCGGTCATTTAAATGACATTGTATTATATTTAGTCCATAATGGGAAGGTCCAGGTTTTATAATGAAATGAAAGTTTCATCAAAATCATAGCTCTATGTATGTTTCATTTAACTTTTCGTTTAAAACTGGAAAATGGGTAACCCATGATGTTCCTCATTTGATTTTTTGGCAATCATTTTTGCCTGCATACTCATTGTTCTCTCATTTCCCTATTTTTTTCCTCGTTAGAGTTGCATAGATTTCCCTTTTGCTAGATTAAAAAATGTTGGCTGAATTTAAATTGTATTTTCTATAACATATTGCTGAACAGCTCCTTTTGAACATACAGTTCTCCTTTTATGTAACCCCGAATTGCATTTTCGCTATCTCGCTGTAATCTAATGTACAGTTTTGCATTTTTCCTTATTGTTGCTCGCTCTGAATTCAGCTAATTTGATTATTACATCAGGATCTGGTAGAACTAATACGATTTGCGAGACCTGCATGAATAGTAGATTATAGTTGTTCCAATAGTTGTATTTATTCTCTTCTTGGCTTCAAATCGTTTTATTTTAATTTCCTTTAGTTTTTCTTTTGCAAATGATTAATATTTCCTCTAGCTGAATGGTATAAATCTTAACTGAATTTTACATTATAAACGCTAAAACATGTATTCAGCTTGGCTGAATTGTAAATTATTGCATTTTTGCTAATACCTGTTACCTATAATATTGCGTTTTTTTCGCTCGCAAACAATTGCGTGCTTTAAACAAATTCTTTGGTTTTTATTTATGCATTTCTTTTAATTGTTTCTACCATCTCTCTGTCCCCTCCCCGCCATAATCGTAAATGTACAATAACAATCAAAAATATGTTGTTTTATTTTAGCGGTTGTTGCCGCCGCTGTTATTGTTGTTGTTAAACAATCGCTATTGTTTAAATTATAACAAGAGTACATTGTCGGTTTCTTTGTGTTCATCGCTTGGAAAATGTACAAAATACCAGTGCAAAATGTTAAAAATTTTACATTTTTTTTATATGCAATCATTTGTGCCGCCGCGTTGCTGCATCTTCATCCCTGTAATCGTCGTCTTCGTCATCAGGTTGAGGAAAAAGAATTTATGAATGAAAAGTTTGCGCTTGCAACCAGACTTGCAACCGGCAAAACCAGCAGCAGCGGCTGTTTTCGTTTTAAAAAAGTATTTTTGCGGGGAAAAAAATCCACAAAGAGCTTCGTTAGTAAATGTCTGGCAGAAGAAAAAAAAGAAGAAGAAATCCTAAAATTCCAAAGCTCAGAAATTCACTTTGAAGAAGACGAGTCTAAATAAACCGGCGTAGATCGTAAATTTCAGTTTTTTTTGTTCTTCTCTAGGGCTTCACGGGGCTCTCGCTCTCTCTTCCTGCCGCTGGCTTAATGTGCGCTCCCCCTTCCGTATTGAGGATGTTTTTGGAAAAGAGGAAATGTGTTATTGTATTTCTCGTATGGTCTGACTTTGTTATTATGCATTTTAAAACGTTTAGGCCATAAATTTATTAACAACTTTGGAAAATTGCAAACTAGAAAACTATGCTGTTGTTGTTGTTTCATTTTCGGCTTGTCAGACAACGCGAAAATACCAAAATATGTTGCCATGTGTCGGAATATCAATGTGTGGCGTTGTGGCATTATGGCATTATTCGGGTCTTTGTTTGACTTGGGAAGGCGTTGTTAGGCCATTAAGGTAAGTAACTATGGCTTTTGGTAAATATTTGCAAAAATATTTTGTGTTTAAAGTACTACATTTAACAATTGTTACACGGTTGGATGGATGGCTGTTTGTAACTTTAGTGCTGTTTGCAGTTTGCATACAAAAGATTGTTTCTGCTGAAAGACATCAGACCGTTCGTCCGAATGTTCGCCGTCGTGTCATTGCATTGCATTGAAATGCACTCTGTCTTAGAGGAAACAAGATAAAGTTATTATGCATTTGCATATATACGAAATGATTTACGATCCCTGAAAAGAGTGGCGCTTGAGAAATACTTAAAATAAATTATTTTTCGTCGTCTCTTCATTTGTGGCCTTCTTTACGCTAAAGCCCCCAAACGTTTAATAAGTATTTGAAAAGTTTTGGGAAACCATTAGGCGTTGCAAATTTAGCATTCAGAGCCGGTTTTGAGAGTCATTCGCGCCAAGCGAACGCGAATTTGTAACAGTTCGTTACAAGACATGGCTAACACGTTGTAATGATTTCGAATGCAAAAATTGCACCTGATTAGCAATGCAAAGGATAGCCGCCAATGCGATCGTAAGTAATATCTAGTTGTTAATGTAAATTAATTATAGCATTACACATATTAAAGTGTCAATGAATGTTAACTACTAATGCTATAAGGAAATGGACACAAATGTAACTCAACATAGTTCAAGGAATGCTAACACGCAGACAATGTTCATAAATAATTATGCGGCAATTTTTCTGCCTGGTATTTTTTATATAGATAGATTAATAGGTTATCTAACTTGTAAGACGCTATTTTGTTTCATGATCATTCAGCCGACTGAATAAGATTTTCTTTCAAGAAAAGCTATTTCTCCACCTCATATATATAAAACGCAATGATAAATTCAGTCAGCTGATTATGAAATACATTAAAGATGAAAAATGTTAACATTTTAATATGTACTTTTTCTGTTTTATTGCGGGTTTTTAATTTAATCGATATTCTTGTAGTGCAGAAATGTTACAAACAGCATCTTTCCAAAGTGTTAGAGGGTTGGTATTCTCCGCAAATAGTACTAAACGCTTATTCAGCTAGCTGAATTATGCTATACAGATTTATTTTCATTGTATATATATCAAAAAATGATTTTGAAGGGAAATCTATGAATTCAGTTAGCTGAATAAGACAATGCCGCAAATTAAAATCGAGAAAAATTAATAGCTAGCTGAATAAGACAATGTCGCCTACTTAAATCAAGAAAAACTCAAATTTTAGTTTTATTTTATTAAATGAGGCGAACAATTCTGAATCTATTTGGTTTCATCTGTTAGTACGGGTTGTTTGGAAAGTTCTTCCGGTTAATTCCGGTTAGTTCACCATACGTCACTTCTCATGATGCAGTGTTTCTTCACCTCCTCCCGCCCCTTTTCCAAACTGTTTACTACGGTTTACTTGTGTTCTCGTTCTAGTCATTATAGCGTTTTAATGAAAAGTTTTAAAAATTGAGAAAAAATGAGCGACAAAGAGCATGTTAGACATATTATGCTGTGTTATATCCGAAAAGGATAAAAGGCTGCTGAAGCCAGCGGAAAAGTAAAGTCTGTTTATGAAGAAAATGGATCAAAGGAAAGAATTTGCCAGAAATGGTTTAAAGGATTTTCTGCGGTCGACTTCTCCGTAACGGACGCTCTCAGATCAGGACGAGCAAAAGAAATTGTCTCCAAAGAGGTGAGAGATTTAATTATTGTTAAAATTAAAAAAAAAAATTAAAATTAAAACAGTTAGCGAAATAGCTGAAATAATAAAAAAAGAAAAAAAAAAAACAACCTCAACCGTTCACGGGGTCATAAAAGAGTTTGAATTTGTGAGCAACCTCGATGCGTGAGTACCTCACTCACCGAGGCCAACCACCTGAATCGGTAAGAAAAGGGTAAGAAATAACAAAACACCATTCCTGAAGAACTTCATCACAGGGCATGAAAAATGGATAGTGTACAACAATGTAACGCTCAAAAGATCATGGGGGAAACAAAATGAACCTCCCCAATCCAACTTCAAAGTGGGCCTTCACTCCAGGTAGGTTATGTTGTCGATTTGGTGCGACGTCAAAGGAGTAGTCTTTTTTGAGCTTCTCCCAATAAATCAAACGATTAAAGTGGAATACTATATCGCACAATTAGATTAATTAAAGACGGGATTTTCAAAAAAACGAGAATCATTAATCGGGGAGATGTCATCTTCCATTATGACTATGTCTGTCCACACACTGCCTGGTGGACCCGTCAGATATTATCAGAGCTTGGGTGGGAAGTTTTATCTCACATACCGCGCCCCGTCTGACTATCACTTATCTCGCACTCTGAGCAACCACCTGAAGGATTTGAATTTCCATAACGACGAGGAAGTGAAAAATCGAATTGAATGTTTTTTTCAGAAAAAAACACGCGAGTTTAATGAGAGGGGAGTTAAAAGTTAATAGATAATTATATAATAGATAATGATATAATGGATAATTATATAATAGATAATTTTATATATATAATTAAAGCAATTGTTTTGTTATATATAAATTTGTGAATAAATTTCTTTTAAAAGCTGAATGAACTTTCCGAACAACCCGTATTTTCAATTTAATTTCTTTTTAATATTAATTCGGCTAGTAGGATAAGTCTGTATATACAATTGAAATTTTATAGTTTTTATGCAAATTATAGCCGACTTAACAAACTATGTATATTGTAATGAAATTTGTTTTACATAATTTTTGGAATTTCCTATAAATATTCGAATGTTTCCATACTTCAAAGTAATTATTTCACTATGCATTTACAATGCAATAAATATTCTATTCTTTTTTTTATTGTAGTTGAGATCTTGCCCGAAAATTACAATCTATCCAAGCAAATTATATGCTTGGTTGTTAATTTTATTTGTAATATCACCTAAAACTTTCAGGAATTTCAAAAACAGTGATATTTTGCCCTTAACCTGGAAACATTATTTCTTCTAAGTCAGCTCTAGTTTACAAGATATTATGTCGCAAAAATTTTAAAAAGGCATAATTTCGGTACTTTTCCCTAAATCCTAGCTCATTTTAGTGTAATCCTCGAAATTAGACTGAATCACAATTAGGGCTCCCTAGTATGTCACCTAATTGTCCTAATTGTCAGGCCTTCGTTGCTTCGTGGATCCAGAGAGATGATAATAAATTGTAAGGCAAATTTTTACTGTCTCTAGATAATGAGTAAATCTAAAAAGTACCGGCAGTTTCTTTACATTAAGACCTTTACGATTTTCGGATTCTTTAGCATTGTTTGGTTTATTGCGTTTTTTTGTTATCAAAATTCGTGAAAATTACGCTGGTTACAGAAGACCTAAAAATTGCATTCTTATCGGCGTTTCATTTCATTTTCTTTTTCATTTTTTATCAGTTGAATTATAATATTCATGGGTGAAAAAGTAAAATCATAGTGTACTGGTGTTGATAAGAGATTAATCCAGGTTCATGCCCTGGCGGTGTTGTTGTGATACAACTTAGTAGAGAGATAATGGACTGTATATGGGATTGGTTTGGAGTTGATTAATTGAGGGCCAATTCTTCCGTGCTGGGCAGTAAGTTCTGGGCTAAAGAATTGGCGGGTTTAGAATAATTGCATAATTTCTTAGGGTTGAGAAATTATACAAGTAAAGTTAAGATTTAATATATATAAAATCTGTGGTCACAACCCGTAACAGCCTAACTCGAGTTAGGACACAATTGAGTTATTAGCACCATCGTATTCAGCGCATCTAAATTTATTTGCTCTAAATTTTTCATGTTTGTATCTCTTCTAGGAAGGCAGTTAATCCTAAAAAACCTAATAGCTTAAGTTATTTTTCTAAATGACTGTTTTGGCTTAACTGCCTAAGTCAATTTAGGATTACAACAAATATAAACATTATTTTTTCATCATTGCCTAAATCAACTAAGTCGTTAATCCAAAAAAATAAAGAAACAATTTTATATTCCTAACTTGAGTTAAGCTTTTATTCCGAATTACAATTTCGTTTTTTGATAAACATAAATTGAGTTAAGGTCTTTCTCCAAACAAAAAAATTTTTATTTAATCTGGAATAATAGCCTAACTCAACTTGAACTTTTTGACTTTCTTTCGTTCAACAATTCAATTAAAAGAGCCTAAGTCTCTTTTTCGATAATATCTTTTGACTGCGAGAATAAACAACTATTTTTTGTTAACAACTAGAAATTCGTTTCCTTGGAATCTGTAGCAAAGTTTTCCAAAAAACACCTTCTCCTGATTTTCAGTGAAGATTCAAAACTTTAAACTCCTGTACTGAAAATATTGAAAAACAGACTTAGGCTGTTATGGGTTGTGACCACAGAAATATGTAAAAGAGGGAGAGATAGAAAAAATGCAAATGAATTAGAGTTAATTCAATATGTATATTTTCTGAGATTGAGATGCTCACCGTGCGAGTTGTGCTGTGAAACTGGCTGATTTTGAATCAGCAACTTTGGTGGTAAGATTGGATTTTCCATTTATCGATAATTACTTAGATGGGTTTTAGATAACTTAAATAAGAGCGTTATCTTTTATAATAATTAAATTTCATATTTTCATTAAATTCAGCATTAATTCATTAAACTTAAAAGTAAGTATAAACTTGGAGGTTTATACACATAGTAAATGCTTATTTTGGTGTTAATGTAACAGATTATACAAACATCGCTTACATAATTTGCATTACTGGATAACATTATTCATAGTTGAATAATATGATTTGCGATAAAGACGTACTTTGAGAATAATTTAACATCGCAATGTACGCACTGCCGAAAATATCGCTTCTGTTGCTGAAAATATGGCGGATAATTCGAATTTCAATTCAGAGCGTTGTGGCCGTTTGATAACCGACCTTTTCTTGTGCCTGCATTTGAAGATTGTGAATTAGACGATGCGAGGGCGGTCCCAAAACTACCCGACTTAACGTATAGATAGTGTCAGTAGTTTACAAAAAAAAAAAAAAAAAATATTTTGGTAAAAAGTGGCAATCTTATAAAACATATGATTCGAGGCGCCACCTTGTTTAGTATTTTTATTTGAGCCATCAAGACTAAACGATCTCAATGAATATGTATACATAGAAAAAATTGGTCGCCGTTATGTTATTCAATATTTCCATTTGAAAGGTCTCAGTCCAACCAATATTAAAGCCGAAGTAGATTCTAATCCGAGGGAGTCTGCTCCTTTGTTTACGGCTGTAAAATTTTAGTTAGCAGAGTCAAAACGAGGCTGTACCAATTGGGGTAGCCACGCCAGACACGGTTAAGAATATTTACAAAATGATATTGGATGATCGTCAGCCGAAGATGCGCCAGCCAACTGAAATGATAGTAATTTCAAAAAGAGCTATACGAGGTGTGATAAAAAAAAATCGGATTTTTCCAAATTTCGTGAATTACGTGTGTTCGATTTTCGCATTTTTTTCCATTATGTTGGTACACATGTCTGTTACACATGTTGACAATATCAGCCATTTTGGATTGTCAGTCTGTTTTTGATAGATAAAAAGGTCAAGTTAGTCGTGTTTTGGTGTGCCCTTCTATTTTTTTGCTATTCGAAAAAATGATCGATCAAAGAAATTGTATTAAGTTTTGTGTACAAAATGAAATTAAATGTGCAAGGACATTTGAAATGCTGACTGTAGCGTTTGGCGAGTCTACTGGGAGCAGAACACAAGTTCAATTGTGGTTTAACCGGTTTAAGGAAGATCGAGAAGATGTCAATGACGATGCTCGTCCAGGACCGAAAAAAGCACGTTAAGTTCGGTGAAATGTGAAGGTTTTGCTTACTGTTTTCTTCGATTGCAATGGCGTGGTGCATCATGCGGTCTTGCCACAAGGTCGTACGGTTAATAAGGAATACTACCTTGAAGTTATGCGCCGTTTGCGCGAAGCAATTTGTCAGAAACCCACAGAATTGTAGAAAACCCAATCATGGATATTGCACCATGATAACGCACCAGCTTACACACCGATGCTTGTGCGTGAGTTTTTGGCCAAAAACAAAACCGCAATCATGCCTCAACCACCGTATTCACCGGACTTGGCCCCCGCTGACGTTTTCCTCTTCCCAAAACTGAAGACACCGATGAAAGGAAAGCGTTTTGCTACGATTGAGGAGATAAAAGGAAAATCGAAACAAGAGCGGTTGGCGATACCAAAAAGCGCGTTTTAGAAGTGTTTCGAGGATTAGAAGAAACTTTGGCACAAGTGTATTATATCTAAGGGGGACTACTTTAAAGAAAATAAAATAGAAATTGTGTGAATTAATAAATATTTTTCGAAAAAAATTAAAAATAACGGTTATTTTTTGATCACACCTCGTACATGAATGAGAAAGCTGTGCGTAGAATGGGTGCCTCGCTTGCTATCAATAGAACAAAAACAGCGTCGGAAGATGTTTCAGTGGAGTGTTTGGTGATGTTTCGCCGGAACAAAGTCGGGTTTTTCCGTCGATTTATAATCATGGATGAGACATGGGTCCATCACTTCACATCTGAGGCAAAGGGACAGTCAACGCAGTTGACTAGAATGGGAGAATCGTGTCCAAAGAAGGTGAAGACAGTTCCATCGGCAGCCAAGGTCATGGCGTCTATTTTTTGGGATGAGCATATGATTATTCTTATTGATAGTGGCGAATGTTATGCCAATTTATTGCAGCGTTTAGGTGATGAAATTATGGAAAAAGGCCGCATTTGATGAAAAAGAAAGTGTTGTTTTATCAAGACAATGCTCCAGTTCACACATCCTAAAATTAATAGCTTAACACTTTAATCGCCAGATTTAACTCCCTCGGACTGTTTTGTATTTCCTAATTTGAAAAAATTGTTCGGTAATAGAAGATTTGCCAAGAATGAAGAAGTGTGTGGAATCTGCGGTTGATGGATATTTTAATGAGTTTGACAGTTCTTACTCTAAACAGGACATAGAAGCTGTATCGCCGGAAGGAGTGTATCGAGCTAAAAGGAGATTATGTTGGAAAACAAAAAGAAACATTTATAGTTTTGCGATGTGTTTTTCCAGAACGGATTTATATAATTTGTATAAATGTGTACAATTTAATGCATATTCTCAAATTATACAGGAGGTTTTACGAATACCATATCGGGTATGAAGGATGCTTAAAGTGTTGGTTGCGGATTTTGTTTGGTCAGGTTATCTGAATCCTGAAAATATCTAATTGCTGTTACTTCTTTGGCGGATAGTAACCAATATTTTTTATGATTTCAGTTGTTAGGCGAATAATTCACCCAAATTTAGTATAGGATTCTGAATCTCCCTGTTTACTTCTTATATGTTAAGTTACCAGGCTTTGTCAAGCTTTTCTTGGATTGAAGTGAAGATATAGCTGACGGACGACCTACATAGTTAAGGTTTGGTTCTATACAATGGGAGTGCTTTAACCAGTTAAATTTTTATGCTTACGAATCTTTCATTAATTTTCATTAGGGATCTATCTGTACATGAAGAAGTATTAGGGGCCTGAGGAACGAAATGCTTACAAATTCTGTGGATAAATTTATGCTAAAATAAATTTTGGCACGTATCGACAATTTCAAATGATTATTCATACTATCTCATTTTTTCAATAACCTTTACGACTTCATCCAATAAAGCATGAAGTAGTTGGGGTTGCCATAACCGGAATGTGTCCACGGGAGAGGGTGGTATTGATTGATGACAGCATGGTATGGGTTTCGATAATATCTCAGAAAATTTGCTAAGACTTTTTGTTCCCATTTCTTTAGAGGATTGGATTGCAGGTTGCTACAACTCCCACAAATGGCTGTTCATTCACCGGCGAAAGAACGTCTGAGACAAAACGAAAAAAATTTCTTTTAAATTTCCTTTGAATCTCATCTTGCTATAAGAACAGTTTACCTATAAATGTGCTTCCTAACTTTTCTGGCTATTTTTAAAGCAAAATAACGACTTATTCAACAACTTATTTTTTCAACGCAACTGCTATCTCATGTATTCTCATTGCATTGCTTTTATTTGGGGACACCCCCTGTGCTTCGGTTATGTGTTTGCCATATTTTCTTACAGATTTTCTTAGCTGAATTACATCTTTCACAGCTGAATTGCTAAAATTCAAACAATTATCTTATTTTTTCAAGATAAGTCCAAGTAATATGTCATCACGCAGCACACACATTGAGTGTCTAAAACAGGTTTACTGTAGGCAATTTCGGTTTATAACTCAAATGTTACGTAAAAATGTCAATTTCTATTAACTCTAACATTGCGTTTGGTATTGCGTCTCACATTTTCCCATAAATAAATTATGAATTTTTCATTTTAGATTTTATTTTCTACAATTTGCAACAGCGAATTTCCCACGTTTCGTGCTGTGGGGAGCCAGGCTAGTTAGTAACGTTAAACTCCAACTAAACAATTGCCTACTTGGGCTTTTCATATGCAACATTTTAGCTAACTTCGTTCGCTCTGCGTTACTCTACGCTGACAGAGACACAATCATATGTCATTAAAATTAAATGGATTATAAGCGTTTTATGGAGCAACATATTCTGAGCCAGTTGTGCCGAGATTCGCGAAAGGAAAACTTGTTACATTAACGTATGAGTTGTCCGCACAGCGAAGTTGGGGGAGAGAATTTGCTGTTGAAGTGGAGGGCTATCAAGTGCAATGTTGCTTAATTAATCGCAATTTTACTGGCAAATGTGTTGACAGGCGAAATTAATAAAATAATTCGTTATGTTTGTGAACTATAAACTAGTGAAAATCAATAGCAGATTATGATCGAAATTAAGATTTTATTTACAACACTAAACTGAATTGCTGTTCATTCCCAAGTGTAGCAAGAAGCGCACCTGACATCTTAAAGCTTCTTGGCACTTTTTTTCTCCAAGTGAACAAAGTCAACTAAAACGATGGTCATAATTTATACGTCTAGAGACGGACATTAAGTGGAAAATGCTGGCATTATTTGCGTCTCAGTTCGAGCGTCTGAGCAACACTTGTGTTTTGTGTCTTAAGAGCTGTCATAAATGTCTGTAATCTGTTGAGCAACATCTACAAACTCTCTACTAGCAATACAAGGAGAGAGGCTGGAGATGAAGTCAAAGAAGAAGTTAAAAAAAGCACGCACATAAATTATCAGACGTGACATGTTAAGGAAGTGATCAAGTCAAGTCGACAAAACAAGCTGTGACTATTGTCTTTTTGCGTTTTTCTTTTTTTTTTTTTGTAGTTTTTGTTTAGCTTCTCTATCGTAATCATTCATGGCAACATGTTGGTCAACAGAAATTGAAAGTAGGTTAAAAAGGATACGACTAACCAACAGCATCAACCAGCAGAGTCAAGACGTGTCTGCTGCTGTCGCTGCTGTTGGACAACTATGCTAATGTTGGACTACGATGCTCAACTCTTTCATCTGTTACCCGGTTTTCTGTGTGCTCTTCCATTTCGATGGCCGCTATTGAAAGTTGTGCCATAAACACATCGAAACAAGTCATTATGAATTTATTGACATATTGCCCGTTGTTTGGTGGTGCACTCAATTATGTGTCCATCAAAATTATTTATGCACCAAAACAATATCTATAAAAAAGCAAAAAACAAAACAATACTTTTACTCTCATTGAATATGTCAAACATTTGTCGAAGACTGAGGCAATGAAATGTAAGGGAAACATTCAAACATTGGCTCTGAAATGCCAGTTGCAGAAATGATAGCATACCCGTAATGTTGAAAAAAAAAACAATATCGCACACAATTCCAATTGCTGAATGCAGCAACTGTGAAACATATTATTCAAAAAGGAGGCAGTAATAAAACTAAATGACATATTCAGCTAGCTGAATATGAATTTTATTGTTAAATTATAGAAACGAGTTAATACAATATTGTCTATGAATGAAATTATCACAATTACATATTCAGCTGCCACATATGAAATAGAGCCTTCCATAAGGACAAAATTTAATATTAAATGGCATATTCAGCAAGCTGAATGAGAATTTAGTTATTAAATTTTAGAAATTAATTTGTAGAATATTAAATAATGGCTAAAGCACCAATAAAATAGCAAATGCAGTGAGCTGAATATTAAATTTAATTAACAAAATAATAGAAATACTTAACCCAAACATAAAATGCATATTAAGCTAGCTGAATGTAAATTTTATTGTTATGTTAGAAAAGCGAATAACAAATACAATAAATTTAATTAACAAGATAATAGCAATACTTAACACTGTAAGTAACCCCAAACATAAAATGCATATTCAGCTAGCTGAATACTCAAAATATCGTCATTTTAGCTAAACACTCATTACGATCTTGTTGATCAACTTGACTACTATAATGTAGGCTATGTTCAGCTGTGTTCAGCTATGCACAAATTTTAATGAATATGCATATTTCATGCTACCTATAAATATAGTTTTATGACTGCCTCAACGCCAAAGCTTATCCATCCAACAACTAATGGTACTCGTACCAGATCTAATATTAACAACGTATTTTTTCTTCTTGTGACAGGAAACCATTAAAACTTATTGCGATCATAACACACATATAATGTTAATAACTTGGCCATTGTTGTTGTTGTTGCTGCTGGTATTTTCTTTATTGTTTTATTTATGTTTTTTTTTGTAGTTGTTATTGTTGCTGTTTCTTCAGTTGCTTTATGATTTTGACTTAAGACAAAAAACCACTTTCGCTGTAAGAAAACCACTTTCAAAGCCAATCTAGATACAACAGACAAGACAAGAAGTTTCTTTTACAAGACGGACGAACAGACGGACACTGGCTTGTTTCGACACATAACACATACACACACACACACCTTGTTATTTTGCATACTATTTCAATAACATTTTGTGCAAAAGAAAATAAAATAGAGAGTATTTAACATTATGATGTTAAAACTTTAAACAATAAATGGCATAAATTATGATGGTAATGAAGCGACTTTCATACGGAAACAATGCCAAGATTATGGTTGTAAATGAAATAAAAAGTGACTCAAAACTGTAATGAACCCGTAATAATGATAACAAGTTTCAATTTCAATTTCATGCGCCGCGGCGCTAGAAGAAAATATAAAATTTTCTTGCCATTAAACTTTTGAACTGACCTTATGATTAATGTGAAATGCTTGGAAAATTTTATATTTTACTAGTGTTGTAAAGATATTTTTACGGATAGACTATGCTTTTTAGTAGAGCAGCTAGCTGAATACGAAGTTCATTAAAGCTAGAAGAACATAAAATTGAAAACAATTTTACCTTGAAATTAATATGCAAGTTTTTTTTTTACTCACTAAATGTAAAATGTTTTTGTAATGCGGCCATTCATGATAATTCAGCTAGCCGAATAGAAGTTTCTTTTACAGAAGTAGTTTCTATTGGTTATTTTCTTAAGATGTAATCATTTATAGTTATTTACAATTAAGGGCCGACGCTTAGAACTTTTAAAGTAGCAATGATAATATGAAAGCTTGTAACAACAAGTCTTAGTTTCAGAAAAGTAATTTAGCTGCCTATATTTAAATATTACATCTATTTTTTTCTAATTCAGCTAGGCATTGGGTTGTTTTTTTTTTCTGCCAAATGTAATACTTTGTCATTTCGCTTGAAATGACATTATGAGAAAATTAATTAAGAAAACATTATAACACTTTTAAGATATTGGTAACACAAAAATGGTGGTTTTTGTATGTTCAATTCAGCAAGCTGAATAGGGCGATTGAAAAGAATTAAACAAACTTGCGCTGTAAGCCCTTAGAATATTTTTAATATGAAAAATACTTTTGATATTTGTAGATACTATCAATAGAGTCTGCTATGTATGAAATATTTGTATCTGGGGTAGTAACATAAACGTAGTTATTACTCAGTTGTATTTGACAATTCAGCTACCTGAATACGATGTGTATTAATTTAGTTAACTATAATAGCAAAGGGCCACTTCCATTTAAGAGGAACTGAAGGATAGAAATTAAACAAACTCCATACAACCATTAAATTGTTATTTCGATAAAAAGTATTTGTTTTTTATATACTTATACAGATATACATATATTAAATGTAAATTAAATGCTTTACTTTGTTTTCCTTTAAAAATACATAATTATACTTTACGATGTGTCATGTTAATCTATTTAGCTAGCTGAATGGCATACAAATGTAATGTTAGCGCATAAAAAGATACATTTAATAAAAATAAAAATACATTCGGCTGGCTGAATAGCCGTAAAATAAATAAAATGCTTTACGTAATCTTACGCGGTGCTGGCAAACAAACCATTTATCCAGCTTTTTAGCATATAAATACTCCTCGAAAGTAACATTGGTATCTTTTGGTTATATTCAAAGGGCTGAAAAACACACCAAATTGAAGTTATTTATTTATACTATTATGGCTGAAATAGTGAAAATATAATATAGTACCAAATTGTAATTTCTGAAATATTCTGACCTTCATTTGTAATGCATACTGCCTACATTTTATAAACTTTGAACATTTATTCTTTATCCACTTGTCTGAATACTATACAATACTGCCTAAAGGCAATTAATGAAGCCATGCCTATAAAATAGTTAATGAAGTCGCATGTTGAGTTGTTTGCAACTAGTCAGTTAGCTGAATGCTATAGGTATATACGTTACACTTATAAGAAATACCCAATTTACTTTTTGTATATATTTCTGTTATATTTAGCCAGCTGAATACTGCTGAGAGAGCAAGATTAACCAATTCAGCTAGCTGAGGGATGGTAAAGTATAGTCTTTCCCTATAGGCAAGCAAATTTTTCAATTTGGATACACAACCGAGAGCAAAATTAACCAATTCAGCTAGCTGAGGTATTGTAAAATGTAGTCTTTCCTTTTAGATACGCAAATTTTTCGGATTGGATACACAACCGAGAGCAAAATTAACCAATTCAGCTAGCTGCGAGATGGTAAAATGTAGTCTTTCTTTTTAGATACGCAAATTTTTCAGATTGGATACAAAACCAACATAATTGTTGCAATATTTGAAATATATATTTGTAATGTTTTGAAACGGCAAAATTTGTAGATTTTTCGCCAATTCAGCAAGCTAAATTGTTATTATAATAAATTAAAATGTTAGGTTTTCTGTAACTACTCAGTTAGCTGAATGTTAGATAAATAAAGATTGCTCCTAAAAGTAGGCCCTGTATTAATGTCAATGAACTGAATAAAGCAACTAAAGCTTTTACAGTTGCCCCATTTATTCGTCCCTTTTATAGGTAAACCTCATCTGGTTTGCAATAAATTGCATATTAAATGTGTGTCATGAGATGCAATTATAATTTGTAATGCCTTACTGTCACATTGAGCTATTGAATGACCCTAAATGAATTATTCAAGAAAATTAATACTCATTTCACTCTTGTATGTACAATAAACTTACTACAGAATATTAATAAATTCTTTGATAGCAAGATGAAGCATTGACAGTTTTTTTTATTCATTTTAGATTTACATTCAATGTCTCCACAGTTAGCTGAATTACGCTAACATTAATCTAAAGTGTCTGCAATATACCATAATCACATATTTAATGTCTTTCTTCCATATTCAGCTAGCTGAATATCACTTAAAATACCTCAATCGGTTACAGTTCATTAAAATTCAAATGAATTCCTAATAAACACCCTCCGATTAATGCAATTACAGTAATTTATTACACATTGTCATCAATGCAGATGTAATTTAACAAACATATGTTGTCGCTAATTTTATTTGTTTTTAAATGATTAAATAAAGCATAATCAACTGCAACTTAACAAATTTGTACATAACATGAAAATTAACTGGCGATGGTCAGTTATTTATCGAGTTCTCGCTGTGTATGAAAGCACAAATAGAAAATCTGAAACAAAGCAACAGTAAAAATCTTATTAAATTATCTACTACTACTATTATTATTAACAATTATTTCTTCTACCTGTTATGATGATGATGTTGTTGATGATGGCGTTGATGGTGGCTGCCATTAATGGGTATTAAAACCGCCACGATGGTGTTAGCGGCGGTGGTGGTGGTGTCGGTGGTGTCGGCGGCGGTGATTTGCCAACACCACCAACATCATCAGTTACAGTCAAACAACCTCATCACTCTACTACTTCGCCACACGGACTCACATGCTCAATCGTATGTGATTAGTTCAGTTTATTAACTGTTAAATTATATATATTAATAATGTCCAATTAAAAGATATTAACATTAATGTGAGCATTCGTCTGTTCGCTCTTTCATTTCAGTTTTCAGTGAAATGAAAAATGACTATTGCTTTTTTCCTTTTTTGAAAAGAAAATTTGCTAATGTCATAATTAGGTTTAATTTTCCTATTAGCTGTTGTCGCTGTCGCTGGTGTTGTTGGTGTTGTCATTGAACTAGAAGTGTTAAATACTCGTGTGTGTAGTTTTAGACAATAATTTCTATTGATATTTTGCTGTGAATTATTTAATTAATAGATTTACTTTTTTCCTCGTCTGTTTCGTTTTAGGTGAAAATCTGGTTTCAAAATCGCCGTTCAAAGTACAAAAAGATGATGAAGGCCGCTCAAGTGCCCGGTCAGGGCAGTGGCATGCCATTGGGTAGCGGTGGACCAAATCCTGGTCAACATAGTCCAAATCAAAATATGCATAGTGGTAAGTTTCAAGGTCAGTAAACCAATCAATCGGAGGTTTGACGCTCAAAAATAATTTCATGGATTTGAAATGTGTTTACATAATAGAAGACCATTTAATAGAAGACCGTTTTGAGACGGGTTTGAAGAACTTATTCAATTCAGCTATCTGAATTAGGTGGAAGGCTTTGTTATACACGAGCATGTTTTAGATATATTTTTTTTTGCAACTGCCGAAAGTTTTACTGTAAGAAAATTTTATCGTAATTCTGATCAAAAAGAATTTCTTTACTAAAATACTGACATCGTAGCGGATTAAAGACCTCACATAATAAATGATGTCAGCATGAAGATAAAGGGCAGCATGAAGATATGGGCTAAGCAAGCTATTCAATGATAAAGTCCTCTCTCGACGAACAAAAATCCGACTGTACCTGACGTTGGTTCTAGCTGTCTTGTTATATGGCGCATAATCCTGGGTTATGACGCAAGCGGATAAATCAGTACTGCCATTCTTTGAGAGGAAAATACTCCAGAAAATATATGGACCCATCATCGTTAACGGAGACTATTGGCGTCTCATGAACAATGAGGTGTATGAGCTACATGTCGATATCGACGTGGTCAAACGCATTAATATACAGCGATTCCGTTGGTTGGGTCATGTTGTGCGGATGGACCCAAACGCTTCTGCACGGAAAGTTTTCGACAACGAACTCGATGGACGGCGCAGAAGAGGGCGACCAAAACTCCGTTGGTAGAACCAGGCTTTTGAAAAACTATCGGGTGGCGTATAATAGATAAGTATGTCTATTCGAGTCGCCACCTAAGAAGAAGAAGATAATACATAATTGAAAAAATTTTGAAAAATGTAACTGCACCAAAAATTACTATCATCGTGGAATTAAGAAAATTTTAGCAAAAAAAAAATGTGTTTCCCAAAACACTGATGTCATAGTGGAATTAAGACATCTTATAACTTAACAGTGCAACTAAGTTTTCTAGATTTTTTTTTTTATAAAAATCCAACTTGTTATAAAAACACGCTTACAAATGATTCATTGAAAGTACTGCCCATCGCTAGCTACTACTTTTTCCCATCTTTCTGGCAAAGTTCGAATGCCGTCACGGTAAAACTGTTCATCTTTTGAGGCTATTCACGAATCTAGCTTTTCCTTGATGTCGTCAAATGAGTGGAACCGCTGATCAGACAGACGGTGTGCCATCGAACAGAACAAGTGATAATCGGACGGCGTAATATCTAGAGAATATGGCGTATGGGATAAGACTTCCCACTTCGGCGTTTCAGGGTAGGTTCTAATCGGGCTTGGCCACGTCAGGTCGAGCGACCGTCATGCTGAAGAATCAATTTGTCGTCCCTTATCACGTATTGTGTGCGTTTGTCGCACAGACCTCGGTTCAGACGCATTAACTGAAGTCGATGTCTATCCCCAGTAATGATTCCGCTTGGTTTCAACAAGTCGTAATAAATAACATCGACCTGGTCTCACCAAATGAGGCCGAGGCGACGACGTTGAACCATGACCGGGCAGCCGTCATGACTTTCTTTTCTTTGGATTGCTGTAATGAATACATTTTTCATCACCTTTTGCAATACGATGAAGAAAACCGTTTCTTTTTTGTCGCTGAAGCAGTTGTTTACAGGCAAAAAAACGACGCTCGACGTCCTTTGGCTTCAATTCACAAGGAATCCAGGTTCCTTGCTTTCGCATGATTTTCAACGCATGCAATCGCTTGGAAATGGCCTTACGGGTAAATTCTAATACTGGAGCACAAGTTCTATCTGCGTTAGACACGGATCCCTATCAAGCAATGCCGTCAATTCAGTGTCTTCGAAGGGTTTTCGTCCTCCTTCACGCGAACGGTCGTCAACATCCAAATCGCTGTCTTAAAAGCGACGGAACGAATATCGGCACGTTGTTTCACTTTAAGAAGTATCTCCTCGCTGAACCTTCAGCCGCCGTTTTCTTCGATTGAAAGAAGAAAATCAGTACTTCCCGCATATGATGATTATTTGGCACAAAATTATTCCAATTTACACAACCAAAAGAATATGACGATGATGAAAAGAATATGACTATTGTGACGAGGCGGTGTGTTAACCGTATGCCTAAGCCTGGGTCATGACGTTTAGATTATGGCAGAATCGACTAGCACTTACTGCTGACGCCATCTATTGGCAAACAGCGGGAACTTAGCTGCGCTCCCAATAATTTATGCATTTCAATTGCATTTTAAGTTCTGCTAATGAATTCTAGAACATTTCTGTGCAAGTTTATTATGTCCACCAACTTTATATAGACACAAAAGTAAACTTCCGTTTTATGATTTTTTTTATTAAAACCAAATATTTATTTTTTCATTTGATTTCAGGCGGTAATAACGGTGGCGGTTCAAATAGTGGTTCACCATCTCATTATCTACCTCCCGGACATAGTCCGACGCCTTCAAGTACGCCTGTATCTGAATTATCACCCGGTAAGTTAAAGAAAAATGAAAAAAAAAAAAAAATAAACGAGAACTGAAAAGTGTATCCCACATCTAATTATAGTTAAATAATTTCTAATTATTTCTTATTTATCTTCTTTAATTATTTGGAAATATTTATCATTTATTTTTGGTATTTCCTTCCGCCTGTTTATTTTTCCGCAGAGTTTCCACCCACGGGGTTAAGTCCGCCAACGCAAGCGCCTTGGGATCAGAAACCGCATTGGATCGATCATAAACCACCGCAAATGACACCACAACCACCTCATCCATCTGTAACGCATCCGCAAACCCATCATCATAATCCGCCACCACAAATGGGCGGTTATGTACCTCATCAGTACTGGTATCAGCCGGAGACAAATCCATCGCTATTAACGTAGGTAAACATTTCTACATTTATGGTGAGAAGGGAAACAAACACATATTTTCAAATAAATAATTGGATTGTAATAAGTTACTATGCAATGATATTGAATTCCGACTTGCTGCCTATATGACTCTAATTGCCCTACATACTCGTACGCATTAAAAAGAAATTCCTTTGCGTCGCATAAATGGAGGATGTGAAAGGGCTTCTCACATTTAGTAAGCATCACACATTCTATTTTTGGACTCACAGAATGGAATCTCCCTCCTATAGATAATTCTGTCCGTCAGTTTGGGAGGGTTTTGCTAGACTTCTCAATAACTCTACTAATCGAGGTATACCTCAGACACATTGCGATGGTTGCCGCTCAGGTGAAGATTTGATGGTTGTACTCGTATAAGTCCCGGATCCACGGTCATATCTACAATAGTCTCGTGTTCTATCTGTCGTGATACTGTCCGTCATACAATAAACAGTCATATTGCTTATTACATTAGTTGTTCTATATCTCCTTTAATGCCTCAAGCATATCTTGAAAAACTCTCTCTGAACTGATACCATTTACGAGTATGTAAAATATTTTGTTAACCACGTAATTTAAAACTAAATGGATATCGTATAAATACTACAGGGGTGTTCCCAGAGAATGTGATAACTTGCGGTTAAATTGGCTAATATAATCTGCATACCATGATTATTGTAAATTTATAATTTGGCACTGCATGGATATCCTGGAGTATTTGTCGTTTGTGTGGACGTTACAATAGTAACGTAATGAACAGATTTTATTAAATGTTTATTTATATCAATTAAGTAATGAATGCTCCCTAAACTCTAGATATATATATGTACAATATTCCATTAGAACCCGGTTGAAACTTTCATAAGCCAAACTTTCTTCTTCTTCTTCTTAGGTGGCGGCTGGAATAGACATACTTATCTATTATACGCCGCCCGTAGAAAATGATTCCAAGCTCTTCGATCTTCTGCGTTTGGCTTCCAATTCGTCACATCAAGTTTCGATAGTATTTCAAAAGATTGGTCCTTCCAAAGGAATTTTGGTCACTCTCTTCTGCGTCGTCCATCGGATTCGGGTCCACCTGCACAACATGACCCAGCCAACGCAATCGTATATTAACGCATTTGACCACGTCCACGTCGGCATACAGCTCATTGTTCATGCAACGCCGATACTCTTCGTTAACGATGATGGGCATATATATTTTCCGGAGTATTTTCCGGAGTATTTTCCTTTCGAAAACTGCCAGTACTGATTCATCCGCTTGCATCATAACCCAGGATTCTACGCCAAATGACAGACAGGTAGATTCAACGTCTGGTACAGTCGGATTTTTGTTTGTCGAGAGAGGGCTTTATCATTGAATCGCCTGTTTAGCTCATAACAACATCTGTTAGCAAGCAATGCTCTCCTTTCTATTTCCACGCTGACATCATCCGTTGTATTTACAGCGGAACCGACGTTGATGAATTCTTCCACCATTTTAAAATTATAGCTGTCAACGTTCACACAGCGTTCCAAACGAGTAGACTCTTTGTTCGTTTAAACCAATAACTTTGTTTTGTCCTCGTTTACCATTAGACCCATTTTCGCTGCTTCCTTCTCAATGCTTGAGAACGCTGCAGTGACATCTGTCAGTTTTCTGCCAATAACGGTTATGTCATCTGCATATGCGATTAACATTTGGCTTTTATTAAAGATAGTCGTGTTAACTGCAGCTTTTCTCATAATCATCTCCAACAGTATGTTGAGGAGGTCGCACGATAGACTGTCGCCCTGCCTAAATCCTCGTTCGGTGTAAAAAGGCTCGTTTAGATCTTTTCCTATCTTTACTGAAGACTTCGTTTCAGTCAGCGTCATCCCACAAAGACGTATAAGCTTCGTAGGAATTCCAAACTTGGATATGGCCTCATACAGTTTTTGCCATATCGGGCTATCGAAGGCAGCTTTATAAGTAACGAAAAGATGATACGTGTCGATCTGTTTTTCTTGGGTCTTCTCCAGAATTTGTGGTATTGTTAATATATGGCCAGTTCTTGATTTACCAGGTCTAAAGCCACACTGATAAGGTCCAATCAGGTCAGTTAAAATCGGCTTTAGTCTTTCACATATCGCAATCGACAGGATCCTTTAAGCAATGGGTAAAAGACTGATACCGCGATAGTTTTTGCAAACACTTGAATCGCACTTTGAAACACAGGACACAGTACACTCAAATTCCAATCATCGGGCATGTTTTCCTCGAGCTAAATAATATTTAGAAACTGATGCAAGCTGTTCGTTGCCACCAGTTTTAAACAGCTCAGCTGGCAGGCCATCAGCGTCCGCAGATTTGTTCTTCTTAAGCCGCAATACTACTGTTCTGATCTCTGTTTGGCTCGGAGATGGGCAATTTATGCCATCGTCGATAATTGGGGTGATTTCTTCACTCGTGCTGCTATCCGGAACTAAGACCTTGTAGTTGAAGCATATTCAGGGTATCTGTGACCAGATTTCCCTCGCTGTCCTTACAGGAGGGGAGCCCTGTTCCATACCCAGTACTTCTTATCTTTTGGTAGAATTTTTGGGTTTCACCTCTATCCCTATATCTTTCTATTTCCTCACTCTCACGAAACTTGAATTCTATTTATTTACAGCAAAATGACAGGATGGAAAGATACTAAATTCTGAATCTTGCTGATATATTTATAAGGCATTTGAATGAGTTGATAATGGGTAACAAGTCAATGACTTTAAACCATTTTCAGCATTTTGGCTTTCTGCGATTCCACTTTCGACGTGTAGCACAAAATTCCTGAGAGTTTCGAAAGTCTGCACATTTCTGCACAGGACCTAGCTAATATAATTGATGTATTGCAATGAGCTTGACCACGTCGATATCAGTATACAGATCATGATTCATATGACGACAATGCTCTCCGTGAACAACTATGGGTTCTTATATTTTACAAAGCAACCTTCTCTCGAAAACTCTCATAAACAGTTTGTGTTATTAGCCGAAATTCTGCCCGGTACAGCAAGACTGGAGTTAGCTTCTGATATGATTGGATTCGTGCTCGTCAAGGGAGAAACGAGGGTATGATTGTATGTTGCTAAGCCGTCCACTAAGTTCACAGCCGTACAGTTCTTGGTGCTGGAAAGTTTTCGACATTCCCACAACATGAGCAAGTTAATGTCGATATGTAGTTCAAACATCTCTTGCTTTATACGTCGTCCAGACTATCCGTCAACCCTGATATACCCATACATTTTACTTTCTACCTTAGGACATGCACATCATGCGCATGACAGCGAGTTTGAGCCCTGTTACAACCAATTATCGGAATCGTCGTTAAACTGTGGGTTTCGATTAGTGAGCCTAAAAATAGAGTGAGTGTAAACTCACTGAATGTGAGAAGCTTTCTTGTATCTCATTAATGGCAGTTTCAAAAGAATTTGCTTTTACTTTTCTCTAGAAAACTTCAAAAACTATTTTATCGGCTTTGACAAGTACCGATGTTTAAGTTTGCCGAACAAGCCAGATATATATTTTGGGGCTCTCAGAGATATGTATGATGACATCGTTGAAACTATCAGACGATATTGATATGTTTTGCTGAACATTTTCTATCGAAAATTTACTTTCAAGATAATTTGTTCTGTGTTAAGAAGTACTCATGGATTTGTTCTTTAAGACACTTGCGTAGGCCGATATAATGTAAATAGATAGGACAGATTACCTATTTATTTCCGACATTGAGGAAAACGTTTTTCTCCATAATATTCTAGTTATGTCTGGGGAATTAGTTATAATTATGCTTTTATATATGATATGGCAATAACTTTATTGTATAGAAACTCTCACAGACACCTAGGCAATACATTTCCAAATTGCTGTCCAACACCCACAACCAACGCTAGAGCTTACGACCAACACACAGACACTCTTTGGCTATTATGCATATTTTTTAACATCCAATACAAATTTGGGAAGCTATAATACTACAAAATTGTAGTTATGTTAAAATTATACTTACTTCTACAGTCATTATATCCTAATGTTATGTTTTTTTTTTTAATTCTTCTTACAGGGTATGGCCAGCGGTCTAACAGGCACCTCCCATCAACTCTACTATAGCAACCACAACAACCTTTTACCAAACCGATCCTATAGATAATTTAATGCATATATATTAAAATTTAATGAAAGCCCAAACACTTATATAGAAACTACTAAATAAATTATCGTCAAATCAATAACTAAATAGGTTTTGTTTTTAGCAAATTTGCTTAAATAAGAAAATCTAAGGAATTTCTTCAAAATTTAAAAAAACAAAAACAAAAACCACGAGTAAAACAAAATAAATCTCAACACTTTTTGTAAAAATTTCAGATGTTTAAACGTTTTTTAGTTTTACTATAAAATAATATAAATGATAATCATATTTTAAAAATTTTTTTCTAGATATTTTTTATAAATAAATATAAATAAGTTTAAAATAGGAATAAAAAGAAAAAGTAAAAAGGAACTAAAAATTTTATGTAAGACATAAAAGTTAAAGTAATTTAAATTTATAAAGATAATACGAAAATTAAGAGAAAAACCAACAAAAACATTCCTCATTGATTTTATGTGCATTTTGTGTAAATATATTTTTAATATACATATATAATATATGAAGTTTTTCTGTTTGTAATTTATAAAAAATAATTGTAATAACATAAAATGAAAATAAAACAAATAAAAAATTAAAAATAAAAAAAAAACAAAATCAGCTGATGATCTTAATATAAACTTAAAACAAGGAAAGGAAAATTAAATACAAAATTTATTTTCTTGCCCATAATAAAAGAAAATGGAAATAAATACATTTAAAGAAAAAGGACAAAAAACAAAAATTATATAAATAGTAAAAACCTTGGATGGAGTAACTCAACAATTTCAGTCTACAGTCACACTACTCATATGATCACCGTCGCATAACTTGCCGCTACATATAATTAAACCATAATCTTATTTATCAATTTTGCTGATAATTTAAAGAAATAAAAAAATAGAATCAATTGCCGTCAAAGTTATTAGAAAGACAAAAAAAAAGAATCAGTTTTATAATGATCTCAATGATATCATTTAAAAATTCACCAAACTCAAATCGATTTCGAATATTTGACAAGGCATAATTTCAAAATTTTAAGTAATTTTTCCCCCTGTTTTGCATTTAATAAGGTTATAAATGAAATGAAAATTTAATTAAGTGCAATATAATGTTAATTTTGCTGGTTAAAATATGATTACAAATATTCTAAGCAAATTCAAATTCAATACAAAGCAGAAAATTTTTGTTTTAAATTTCCTACAAATTGTAGATATGTGTAAAAACACAAAGAGGCCCTTTACCTCCCCCCAACACCCTTTTCTGAAATGGAAATCAAAAGTAAAGTAAATTAAAGAAAAGAAAATAATTATAAAAACACTTGTAAAATATTATAATTCCACGGTTTAATAACAGCAAATATAATAATTATGCTATATTCCTTTTCTTAATTTTCTTTAATTTCATTTAATTTTTATAAATAATTTTTGCATAATTTATAAACCCTCACACACGTACACACAGCGGTATTTAGTTTCCTTAGCTTTATTGAGTCTAAGTAAGTTTTGTAAAATATTTGAGTATACTTTTTCCCTCTAGCTTTCTAGTTCTCAATTTTCATTTGTCTATTCCTTTATTTCTTTTGTTTAGTATTACATAACTGTTGTTTGTTTTCCACTTACATAAGTTTTGCTAAATCTTAAACTTAATTTCGATTTTTTTTATTATTATTATTACCAATTTATTTTAATTTAATTTTATAGTTATACTGTGTAAACGTCAAAGAGGAAGTAAGAGAAATTCTTATAAAAAAAAAACATTTTTAGTAAAAGTAAATTAGAAGTTATTATTGTCATTTCTTAAACAATAAAAACCTAAAACATATGGAAAAAGTGAACAAATTATAAATTAAAAATTATATATATTAAATGAAGAAAAAAGAATATATATATATAAATAAATAATAATTGTCGTAATAATGTAAATTTTAGAAGAGATACAAACAAAACAATAAATACAATTAAATTCAAAAATTGTGGTGTTTTTTCATTTAACAAAAAACGCAGTTGTAAAGGCAAGAGATAGAGGTGAAACTTTCTAATGTATTTAAAAAGATTATGTGATTTCCTATTTTAAGGATTTGGAAACTTTCCAACTACTGTGCAATAATAACATTGCTTTACAACTAAAGCCGCAGGAAATGTGGTCCCAATGGAGGAGAAAAAAATCCAACATTTAGGGTTTTTCTCCACTGTGAAATATAGTGTGATTTTTTAATCGTTATTTCGTTTTTATATGGAGTTAAAAGTATACGAGAGCGGTCCCAAAGCTAGCCATCCTAACAAAAAAGATACACAAAAGTTGAGAGCAATTTTCAACATAATCTCCTTCTACCTCAATACACTGTTTCCAGCGATATTAAATTGCTTCTATAGGCTGTTTATAGTAAGAACTGTCAAACTCCTTAAAATAACTATCAACCGCAGACTTCACCTGTCCACTGTTGGCAAATGTTTTACCACCGAGCCAATTTTTGAATGTTTGGAATAGAAAATAGTCCGGAAGAGCTAAATCTGTCGAATGAGGTGTATGATGAAGGAATACGAATTTTACTTAATTAGTTTTGGAAATCGCAATAGTGGATGTGTAAACTGGATCATTGTCATGATGAAACAACACCATCTCCTTCGTCAAAAGCTGCATTTTTTCGCCATAATTTTATCACCTAAACGCTGCAATAAATTAATAATAAAAACAAAATAATCCCATGCGTATCCCAAACAAGGCAGATGCCATGACTTTGCCTGCGGATGGAACCGTCTTTGCCTTCTTTGAACATGATTCTCTCACTTCAGTCCGCTGCTTTGACTGTTCCTTTGTCTCAGGTGTGAAGTGGTGGACCCATGTATAATTCATGGTTATAAATCGACGACAAAATTTGGCTTTATTGTGGTGATATGTTTTCACTACGCTGTTTTTGCTCTATTAGAAGCAAGCGCGGCACCCATCTTGCACACAACACTACGATGTATAGCAATGTTAAACAACATGGTTTGTATAACCTGAAATAACCGACAATAATATTATATATTTAGCAAAAAAGCCAAAAACAATCTAAACACTTTTCGAAAAACCCAAAAAAAAGAGGAAAACGATTGAAAATAAGACAAGTTTAGCGGCGGTAAGCAGGCTTTAATCGACTAAAAATATTTACAAGTAACCTGAACAGTTCAAAGAAGGTCAACATAGAGTTGAAAACGAATATCGACCCAATGACTGACAAATTCTATTGTGACATTTGTTCAAAAGTCCAACAGTTAACAATTGTGGATCAAATCTCTTTGTAAAGATAGTTTGGGCAACGATTTTCTCAAATCTCGGTTGGTTTCAAAAGCACCCAATTTTCCTGAAAAAGAGTTCGGGTTAAAATTTGTGGATAAACGTTTTTGTGCCAAAATTAATTATTGCAGGAGACGAGAATTGGATCTATACTTATGATCTGACCAATCGAGTGAACATCATGTCGAAGCTGAGGCAAGGACGAAAAAATCGCGCCAAAGTCGCCCAATCTGCTGACAGTTACCTTCTATTATGGTCGCATTCTGCATTACGTCAACACCGTCTATTCAGAAAAATTTAAGGTAATTCGCAACGTGCTCTGAAGAAATGACTACACTGACTATTTGGCGTTCTTCACAGATGGAAGAGGATCATGTGCTCCATCCTGTGTCTATGATTTCCAATATATACATATATCATCCTTAATTAACGAGAAAATATAGAAAAGTTTATGAAAACATCGAGAAATTACTGTATCTCCAAAATTCGGTTTAGTTCTTGTTTGGACTAGATTTCTTCCGTGTGACCAACTTTGGCACTTGCGACACTTGCCGTTCATACTGTTGTGAGAAATGCGTATCATTCGCCCTCTTCTACAATCTTTTTATCTGGCGGATATGAAGGAGTTCCGTCTTCCTGTCCGGGATTATCCCATTAATTGGGACTGGAAAAGTCGGCTTTATCATTGCTATTTATTAGACAATCAACAAGTGTGTTGTCTACTGTAATACGCAATGCTGGGCCAGTAGGAAACAATCAGGCAATGCAAAAATAAAACCTACTTTGAAAAAATGTGCCTTTTTCAAATTCTTTTTTTTTTGTTCCCTTTATTCGTAATACAAGTGCAACATATACGGTTATCCAATTAGTGTTTTTAAAACTTTCAGTCTGGCAAGGCTGCCAACTGTCAAATACCTGTCATCTGAAGTGCTGAAGTGTTTGCTATTTACGAATAAAGATCGCTAAACAACCGAAGAAAACGCAAACAAGTTAAAACTTACTACTATTACTTACTGGTGATTCAAAAGTGGGCTTTCAATCGAACAAAATTTTCTTCAGCGATGAAGTTCATTGCTCGCTCGTCACCAGGCAAAATTGTCCGCGGGAAACAAAGAAGTAATTGTGGAAAAGCTATCGCATTCGGATAAAGTGACTGTTTGGTGTTCAGTATGGTGTGGAGGTGTCTTTCGGCTGTATTTTTTTCGAAAACTACCTCAAAAGGATCTATTGCTGCAACTATTCCTTCGTATTATGCACAAAGGTCCAACAATATTTATGCAAGGTCCAAGAATTATAACTTTGAATCGAAAAATGGACAACACTATGTAATTTAGGTTATTAACAAAGATCTGTGACAACTTAATTTTATAAAAACTCACAAAAGTTGGCACCACCGCCATCACAATTATCTCCCCTATTTCAAAGTCTACTGTTAGTACAGACCTTAGTGCCTGTTGAAAACTTGCAATATCATTAGACTTCTTCCTTCCCACTCACACCCAAAGAACATTTCAAATTTGCAAAAATCAAATAAGAATACTAGCCAGCAAGGTTTTGAATTAGAGCAATCAAATATCTTTTATAGGGGAATTTGGTGGGCTAAATTCGAATCTGTAATTGGTTTTTCTCTATCACGTCAGGTTTTAGAGGTACACAAAAAAAAAAAAAATCGTTTTTTACATAAAAAATCATTAGTTTATTTAAAAAACAATGAATTTTCAAAAGTGAATGACGTTATTTGAACGTCGTTTGTATTTCTTTGTGGCGGTATCACGTATTAGAGTCCAGCAGTAGTCTACCAGCATGCTTTTGTCACAAAATGCTTAATAATTTGTTTCAATGTTCATTAAATCTTGTTCGTCGCTCACCGCACCTAGGTTTTGTGGAAAAAAATCTAAATGCGAGTGAAGAGAATGCAGTTTGAGTGACATTCGTGCATCTAATTCTTGATAATTTTTCAATAATTCAGCAACAATTTGTCTGTAGTTTTCACTCTTATTGTTTCCAAGAAAACTGTTCACGTTGCTCTTGAAAGATTTCCAGGCTACATATTCTTTCTCCAATAAACATTGTGAAAAATAGTCATCATTCAATAGCTTCCTGATCTGAGGGCTAACAAATATGCCTTCTTTCATTTTAGCATATGACATTTTAGACAAAAACCGCTAACAAATATTTAAATGCTGCACCATCTTTGTCCAGAGCCTTGACAGAGTTCTTAAAAGGTGCCAATTTTATGTGCAGCGGTGGAAGAAGAACGTCATTTGTGTTGTGTTGTGTCATCATGTTTTGTTTTCCTGCTGAATGCTCAGTTCGTTTCGGGCACTCTGTTTTGACATAATGATGACATGTAGAGCGACTATCCCATAAACAAAGGAAACAACAATATTTTGTGAAACCTCCTTGCATACCAGTCAACAAATCAATGACCTGAAACAGATTAATTTACAGTTATTTACGATGGTCTTTACTATATATACAAATAAGTTTAAATCACACATCTTAAGGTTATAACAGATCTTCAATTTATCATCGTTGTATTTAAATAATGCCAAAATTTCAGTCATTAATTCGTAATTTTCCTTTGTATTAACGGAATGAGCAATTGGTATGGATGGTTTCTCATCCCCATTATGCAAAAGAAGAGCCTTTAAACTGTATTTAGAGTCATCAATAAATAATCTCCATTCAGTTTTGTCATATAGCTGGTTAATTTTTTTTTGAAAAAAATCATCAATATCGGTACAGTATAGAACAGAGTGTTTCTTTTCAAAATATGCAGCCAATTTCAAGCTTCTTTCTCTATAGATTGTTACTTTTGTCCCAACTGCAAGATGTTTCCACTGCTGCATGCCTGAAGCTAGTAATTCTACGTCTTGCTTTGTTAAACGTAAATTCCGAATTAGATCACTCAGCTCAGCTTGAGCCACTAAATGACGTTCATCATGAGCCTGATACAAACTACAACAGCTGGTGACAGATGTTTCGGACTCACTGCACGCAGCACTGGGAATGGCTGGTAATGGATCATTTGGCGGATGTTAAACTTGTTTGGAAACCGATGGGACATTCGCGTAAGTAATATTTTTTTTTTTTTTTTTGATTTTTCATATTGAATCCAGCAAACAGAAATAATGACCGATTTGGTAGTTACTTGACTCTCTCCAAAGTACTGGAATTGAGAGATGGAAATAGATCTTCTTGCCATTTGATCAATTGTATAAAACAGGTCTGCAACTATTGCAAAACATTGTCGGTGTCCAGTAAAATCAATGTAATGCAAATATGCATATTTTAATGATTCAGATATTGCATATCCTTTTTTCCAACCAAACATTCACCACACACAAAGCAGTCAAATTGACTATCAGTATTGTCAGCATGCGATATAAAATGAACAAGACGTGATAGCCCAATTTTGCAAGATTCGGATTCAGCGCACCCAGATTAGTGAAAAACAGGCTTCGTTTCAATTTGTTTTTTCAAATTTGTAGACCAGTGTAATCAGGACTTCTGATTGCACTGATACAAAGGCATATTAACAAATTATTCTTAGAAATAAGAAAAACTTTACATTGTCAACGTTTGAATTCGTGAACAATTTTAAAAACTATTTAGCAATTTAATCAAAAATAAATACAGAAATCTAACTTACGAAAGATCAATTTATGGGCGAAAGATCAATCGAACCATAAAGTAGCTGATTCCCTTCGAAGTTTCCCTCAGGATAGCTGGTGGATTTAAAAACAATCTAAAATAATCTTATGTGGTAAAGCGAGTGATTAGAGGCCTTAGGGTTGAAACGATTTTAACCTATTCTCAAACTTTAAATGGCTAAGAACCTCACCTTTCTTAGTGTGAAGGTTATGGTTGTGATATAATGTGCCCAGTGGCCCGCTTTTGGTAAGCGGAACTGGCGCTGTAGAATGAATTAAACGCAATATTACGGTGCCCAAATATTTTATTATATACTCGTACAGGGTGGCACACCAATTGTACAGCAATAAGAAATTCAAATAATTTTTTTTAGTCAAAGTATTTTATTTATTTATTTTTTTATTGTATAGAAAATTCAATTCATCTTTATATAACTATAATAATTGGTTTTGAAGATGATAGACCGTATAAATGGCTTCCATGCTGATTCACGCATATGCGACATCTGATCGGATTATTATTTTTTGCGGCCTGAAGGGCTGAAGTCGGGATCGCCTTAATAATTTTTTTAAAGGACGTCTTCAACTCAGTCAATTTCCTATACCGCTTGCTTGACATAACCCGATAAAAAAAAAGTCTAGTGCAGTCAGGTAAGGTGACCTTTTGGAAACTGGATTTTATTTTGCTTGGGAATTTTCGTTGGCGTTCCGCCAAAACCGATGTGGTTATGCCTGCAGTTGCTCCATCCTGCTGGAACCAAGTGCTGTTGAAACGGATACGCCTTAGGTGCAGTTTTGGTCAAAAAAACAACTTCTTCGACATCTTTAAGTAACGGTTCTGTTACAGCGTAGTACGATTCGTGTTAGGTTCTTTTCTGAAAGAAAACTTTGAGTTGAAGTATAATCATAGAAGCATTATTGTAACTCTCTGAAGTTCTCCGTTTGCAAATTATAGAGGGACAAATAATATGGACCTGAGAACAAGTGGGTTAAATCGGTTATTTGTGTGGGAGTACCAGAAGGGGTTAGGTTTCCCCAAGTTTTACGAAGAATTGTAAATCAATGTAATGCACAAAAATTTAGGCTACTGCAGGGGTTAGGATTAATTTTAGAAATTCGTTAAATATATATGTGAGGAACATGAAGGGATGTGGATGAGTTCCGGTTTCATTCTGATGCCGTATTTTAGCCAAAGCTCATCGTGTACCACATTTAAGTAAATTTAGTGGTGCAGCTAAATAAAATATGCGGACCTAAGAATATATAAATTAAATCAATCTTTTGTATGGTACATATCGGCACAATCAATCCATAAACTTTCTCCAATTCTGCCGATTATAGCAGGTTAATTTTTTCTAATTCTGCCTACCATTATAAACCGATTACATAGGCAACAATTTAGTGTGTTGCAATTTACAAAGGGGTGTTACAGGGAACAGGTAAAATCGGTCAATTTGCCTGGTAGCTACCCGAAGGGCCACCTTGACGTAGCCATATACTATCTTAGGACACAATCTGATAAAATATTAGGCTATGTGGAGTCTTAAATAATTTCATGAAGATTTATGACAGTGTGTAGTATCCGGTCAGCCAATTAGACAAGCGGACACCACCCACAATAGACTTAGAAAGTCATGAAATACATTTGGTAAAACTTTACCTAGTACTTTAAACGCTCTCTTCTGGATCTCTCATGCTTTGCCGTATAAAATGGTATTTAGCTTCGTTCCTTCTGGTGAAGGTACACAAATTGTCATTTTAATGTTATAAGATTTTAATCACATTCTATTTTTTCTTTTTTTTATACTAAGAAACTGAAACTGAAAACTGGTTGCACCAGTATTCTGAATATGGTTATACACAATGTATAACCATATTCCAAATTTTGGAAAACTCGTTGAAAAGTTGTTCTCGGTATTTTGTTACTTTCCTGAATAATGTTCCTCTTCAACTGCTCTAAATTGGTCGGATTATTCTCGTAGACTACCGATTTGAGGTAGCCCCATAGAAAATAATCGCATGGAGAGAGATCGGGGCTACGTGGGGGCCACTCAATATGCCCCTTTTCGAAATAAGTTTTCCAGGAAAAACATTTTTCAGCAGCCCTATGGATACCCTAACCGTATGACATGTGGCCCCATCCTGTTGAAACCACATCCTCGAGGTATTGCCTTGAAGTTCTTGCAAAGCTGGCACCAAAAAATCTGCTAGCATGTTGCAATAATTGTTCGCCCTATCCGTCATCGCATGCCCTCTTTCGTCCTCAAAAAAGTATGGTCCAATAATACCGGTTGACGTTATCCCAGCCCACACGAAAAGCTTAGGGCTGTGAAGTGGACGTTCATGTAAGCGTCGGGGATTAGTCTCGAACCAGAACCGCCAATTTTGCTTGTTCACATGGCCATTAAGGTGAAAATTGGCTTCATCACTAAAAATCACGTTGTTGAAATTGTTGAACCGCTCTAGCATCAAATTGACAAAGTTAAGTCGGTTATTGGCATCATCGGGTTTTAATTTTTGGACTATCTGAATCTTATAAGTCTTCAAATGCAAATCACGTTTCAAAATTCGTCGTAAAGTTGTTCTTTTGACATCCAAAGACTGACTTCTCTTACGTGTTGACTGTTGCGGATTTCGCTGAACTGAAACACGAACACGCTCCACAACTGGGCGACCACGAACCGTAATTGGTACTGTTGAGCCGGTTGTTTCGAACATTCTGATCCATTTTCGTATCACGTAAGAACAAAAAAATATGAAGAGAATATGAATAAACCCCTGCCTAAGCAGCTATTTTATTGGTTGAGAATATTCGAAAATGGGATTTATGAAGGTTGAAAAATTTCGAAAATTAATTCTTAAAATCCTCTCTAAATAACCCTATAACTTTTCAGCTCTACTGGTTAATTAAGTACCTGCTGCATTGAAAAGCCCGCATTTAATTTCGAATTTCTAGAAACGCCATACAATACTCTTCTCGATCTATTCATCAACTTTGAAAAAGTGGGGAAAAATACTGGCCTCGCATTTGTGATGCATCATTCTCATCATCTGTTTTTGCTGCAGCAGCGACGTTTTGCCTCTTATCTCTGAGCTTCGCAAAAGAATACTAGCAAATAACACAAACGAAAAATATTGTGACAAAGAAAAGGGGATATGAACAGAATCGTAATGAAAAGATATGAAAATTTATTTGAGTACATAATGGAACCATTCATCCTTCATCAGAGTCACTTGTATTTTACAAGGCACTAACAACTGCCATCACTGCCAACAGTAGCAGCTGCCGCCTGCCACCTCATCGTCGTGGCTCATCCTTTGACAGCAGCAACAAGATGTCCTTAGCTGCAGGATACTTTTCTCTATTTTTTTTATTTATGAAGTTTTCCAAATTGTCTTCTCGATGTGAGTATGTGTGAAGGGTTCCTGTATCCTGTTGCATTTTGTTCTTTGTGCGAATTAATGGAACAGATTTTATGCTTCCTTCCGTTACTTTTTAATGCAACATGTAGCACTTACATTAACAGCGACACCGAATGAAGTCTAAATGAAGTGTGTGAAAGACTTTTTTCCAACCAGTCCATTTCCCTTTCCATTCCCCCTCAATTCCTCTCCCACTATTTATCCTGTCTTCATTGATGGCAAATCCGTTCTCTTCCCCCACCCCATAAACGAAACGTCCAGATTGGTTTAAATGGTGCACTTAACTTTTTAAGTGTTTTAATGAAATTCATTGCTGGAGTTTTCATTTGCTGCATCATAATATCTCATAATTTTTAAATGTTTTTTAAATTGAACTGAAAAAGGGGTCCACATTTCCCAGTACCCTCTGCCAGATTAGTTGATATTCCGTGTGGTGGAGAGGCAAATTTGCACTTTATTGGTAGATTCCGGAATTGTGTTGAGTTGGCGAGAAGTAATATTTGCATAAAGGGGGGGTCTTCAGTGATATTGGCTTAAATTGATGTTTATTAAGTAAAGAAAAAGGGTCGCTCTATTATGGAGGTTACGAGTGCCAGAAATAGCTTTATTATTTGGACGAAACCAAATATGTTGTGGCGGCTTTCCCGATGGCTACATAATATCCAATGGGATAAAACAGTTACAGTTTGCGGACAGTGAAAGTGAATGAATATAAAATGATTGAATGGAGAACTAAGAAAAATTGTGCTGAGAAATAAGTAGGATTTTGACTTTCACAACCCAGATTTTATGTTGCATAACATGAATGTAGTTTCCGTAACATATTGTAGTACAAAGGACATTTATAAATCTATGTTTAGAGCTGCCAAAGGAGAACTATTATTATTTTTTGTAAGTCTATGTTTACATAGAATTATGCATGTTGATGTTATCGCTGGTTATGATCTAAATGAAATTCCGTTACCCCTACAAAGTATATGCAAATTCTTCGAACGGAATTATATTTGACAATATTTTTCATTGGTGTTTGGTAGACTTTAATACTGCAATTATAAATTTTAAATTTAAAGCGAGAGCGAAAACTTTGACAATTGTTTGAAATGAATATTTGGAACTTTCCCGACTTGCCTCGAAACAGAATTATTCTTGGAATATCCGTTTGGCATAGGAATTTTGATAACTGATGCCTTCTGTTCTAACGAGATTGAATTAAAATAAGAGAAGAAAAAACAAGACGTCAGATAAAATGATTTTCAATGAATGTCAGCTGTTGCGAATTTCAGTTACTTCCTCTTTCTACGCACTGCTTTACAGTTTCATAGCCGCAAAAGTGACTAAAAGGAATTCTGTTTGAAATCAATATCGGTGTCTATTCATAAGGTTTTATACGGAAGATAAAGAGGAATCTACTACACATCTCAAGGCGATTCAAACTCATTTTAGCACCTATAAACGTTGAAATTTGATGCGTGTCATAGACAGTGGCTAATCAATGTGACAAAAGTTTTAATAATTAGACTTAAAAATAACGTAAACGTCTACCGAACGATTGTCACACTAACGTAAAGACACTGAAAAAAAAAATTTGATCAATAGATCCTCTTGAAAGGGTTTCATAATACACTATATATATTTCATACGATTGCTGATACGTCTACTACACCGAACTTGTTCTGAGAAATTTCAATTCTAAAGTGGAATGGAACGATCTTGTTAGTTTAACAGACGAGAAATGTTGACAACACGACAGTACCTACAATAAGAAAGCCATGTCGAGAAATAGTAACGGCAACAAATTTCAGTATAAAGATTATAGTCAAAACTACTTTCGTTTTTTCTAACCAAAGTAGGAGTAATCAGTCTGCTAATATGGTAATCGACAAAAAGCCAGCTTTGGTCGTATCTTGAATGGAGAAATATTACAAATTGGCAAAATTTGCTCATATAGGGTGGCGCATAAGTAATGTTGACGGCGACTTTATTGAATGCGTTCTTGCGCATCATTTGGTTTTAAATCGTAATCTTATAATTAAATCTTATATGGGAAAAGATATAACATATGTAAAATTCTTTGCAAAGACCGCCTAGACATCTCTAACTGCTGAGAACGTCGTCTGGTGGAAGTTTCAGGGTTTTCCTCAATACTTGCTTGCACTCGAGCAATGGTCACTTCATTTCGAACTGCACGAGGTCTTCCAGCACGCGGAAGATCACAGACAGCCCCTTGATGCCCAAAACGCTGAACCAATCGGTAAATTGTTGGAGTGCTAGGAGCATTTCGAACATGAAAGAAATTTCGATATGATCTAAATAATCGAATGCTGACTTTCAAAGTAAAATTGAACAACTTTGGCTCTCTGTTCTATGTTGAGCCTTCCTATCATAAATTTCCCAAATATTATTTAGTTAATTCTGTAAAGAGGCGAAAAAAAAGACTTAAACAGAAAATGTATTCACTGATCAAATCTTAACATTGCCTATACGCCACCCTATAGAAGAACTACATTTTTGATACGTTATCTTATCGAGTGACCCAGGGGTACACGCTGTACGATCCTGTGGACAGTAATCGATTGTTACAAATTTTCGTGTGAGGATTTGTTACTTGTTAATGTTAGTATAATTGCTCTGATCAATTAAGGGAATTTGAATTTGTTTTTATAGTTTCCTTCCTCTGTTTAGCATATGGTGGAAGGTTACGAAAATGAAAATTCGATTTTAATCTGTAAGAAAACAACAATGAAACACACACATTCCCTTCCATTTCATGACTGAGATATGGGAGAGCTTCTCACATTCTATTTTAGAGTCATTGAACGAAGCTTATAGTTAACGACGATTCCAAACGTCCCAGTTTGAGAAGCATTTACCAAACATGACGATTACTCGACTACTAGAAGTGTTCGTTCGACATATCGAGCTGACCGCCGCTCAAATAATGGTAAAAGGCTGTATGCGAAATTAAATGTGTCATTTTAGAATGATAGTCGCGCGTAATAACCGTAACGCCACGGTCAGTCATCTAGAAGTAAATAGTGTTCTGAACTTATGGATGCACATAAAAATAAACTTAAATATATCAATATTTTTAAAAATCCTTACAAAATGTGTTTGTTATACATTTTTCGGTTTCAAAAGTGAAGTTAAATAAAACACACATAAAGCTATGACTTTGATGAAACTTTTATTTCATTATAATGCTTGGATTTTGCCATTAAGTACGAAATACAATGTCATTTAAATGACCGCCTTTGGATTGGTTGCAGCGGCGGATCCTTTTTAGATAGTTTTCGACCACTTTCTCCCACATTTCGGGCCGCATCTCGGTCATAATTTGACCGGTGTTGGTTTTCAAATGCACCAATGTTTGGGGATTATTTGCATAAACGGGGTCTTTGATGAAGCCCCACAAAAAAAATATAAAAGCATCAAATCCCATGACCTTGGCGGCCAATGGACGCTGCCAAAATGTGAAATTACGATTTCTTGAAACTTCTTATACCGCACTCGTAAAGCCAAAATCGGTAGTGTTGTGCGGTTCGTGGCACCGTCTTTTTGCAAGCACATATCGTACAGTTCTTAATCTTCAATTGCATACCAAAAAAGTTGGTTATCATGTGGCCATATAGCTTTGAATTGAGGGTAACAGTTCTCCCAGCGTCATTTTTGTAAAAATACAACCCAATGACACTTCCAGATCATAATGCGCACCATAAAGATTAAAAAATATTAGCAGACCGTAATGCGAACTTCTTCCGGAAGCAATAGCTTTTCCACAATCACTTCCGGGTTCTCCAAGCCTCACATGCGACAATTTTGCTTGTTGACGTAACCACCGAGTAAGAAATGAGATGAAGCTGAAGCTGAATGAGAGAACTGAAGAAAATTTTGATCGAAAAATTTGCATTGAAAGACTGTTTCTGCAGCACTCAATCCGCATATCTATAGGGGTTGTGAATGAGCAGCAGGCTTTAATTGTTGCGTGAATTGGACTCTATATGAATGGCAGTGGAAATGTAAATGCAAAATACGCCATAATGAGGTGTATGGTAGACCCAATTGCTGAGAACGCCATGGGATCGATAAATTTGAGTTATCCGCCATACTTTTACTAACAGAAGTGAAATTTTTTACAATGCGTGCATAGGCCTGATGCATAGGCCTAACTACATCTGTAACGCTTCCAGTCTCTTCAAATTTCTTTATAATATTGCCAAATTCTGTGCACAGTAGGTCGATTATGACGACCACAATCACTCCATAATGGAAGAAAAGTGCCTACGTTTGAACCACCACTTTTGCAGTAAATTTTTACAGTTCTTATGCGTTCTTGGATTGTTAAACGATCCATATTCGCAAATGGTAAACCTTTCACTAAATAAATAACACTTCAAATGACAGGTATTTAACAGCTGACAGCTTTGCCAGACCGGTGGTTTTAAAACAACTAAATGGATAATCCTTATTATGTACATAGAACATGGATGTTGTTGCACTATACTCAAATCGCTAAAATGACAACTTCTGCAACTAACAAATGTTTAATGGCTTGCAAAATTTTCTTCTGAGAAATTTAGAAATCACATTTTGCAGTTTCTAGCCTCAAAACCCATTGTGGAATATACAGACTCTAATAAGCCTCAATATAGTACGTTTCCATAATTTATTTCCTCTATATTTTGGAGACTACAAATGATTTGAAGATATTTAAAACATCATGATTTTATTGTTGGAAATCAATCCATCAATTGCCGGCAATTGTGGACTATCAGAATATTCAATTATTTGGTCAATACGCGATTACGGTGCAATTTAATGTAATAATATGAAGTACATCAACAAAAGCATCGTGGCGTATATAGAATGGCGCATAAGCAACGTTAAGATTTGATCAGTGCATACATTCTTTTTTAAGTCTTTTTGTCGTCTCTTTACAAAATTAACCAAATAATATTTGTGAAATTTATGATGGAAAGGCTCAGCATAGAACAAAGAACCAAAGTTGTTCAATTTTACTTTGAGAGTCAGCATTCAATTATTCAGATCATATCAAAGTTTTTTTCATGTTCGAAATGTCCCTAGCGATCCAACAATTTACCGATTGGCTCAGCGTTTTGAGCAACAAGGAGCTGTCTGTGATCTTCCGCGTGCTGGAAGACCTCCTGCAGTTCGAAATGAAGTGACCATTGCTCGAGTGCAAGCAAGTATTGAGGAAAATCCCGAAATTTCCACCAGGTGACGTTCTCAGCAGTTAGAGATGTCTAGGCGGTCTTTGCAAAGAATTTTACATACGACTATGTTACATCTTTTCCCATATAAGATGCAATTGGTTCACGAGTTAAAACCAAATTATGCACAAGAACGCATTCAATTAAGTCGCCGTTAACGTTACTTATGCGCTACCCTTTATTAGTTGAGTTTGTCAGATGTATTTCTTTTTACACTATGCCAGTTAAGACAAAGGCCTTTTACCATTTTATATTAAATCTGGCTTAATTTTTTTAGTTTAGTCACAAAACATGCACATGTTATAATGATAATTTTGCAACTTCGCATCAATGCAAAATTTGATGTACAATTCACCGAAATTTTTACATCCATTCATTGATTTTGATTTTCTTTCCTTTCTTTCTTTCCTATATATTCTGGTATCAACCAAAGCTCGCAGTTTTTTTTGCGATTATACCCAAATCGCTTTACCTCAACCTAACATAAATAATTTTATAATGCACCCGTGTCGAGTTCTACAACCCACTTTCGGAAAGCTTCTTTCAACATTAAATATTTCAATATCTACTTAAATATTCTATGTCATAGACAGAAGAATTCTTGCTACAACATTTCGTTAATTCATATATTGAATAGTTGACTACATTTCCAGCAAGAAAAACGAAAAATACTCTTGCCATATATCAATTGCCAGGAATTATTTTTATGCTTTCCAATATTTCCTCACGTATCAACTTCGCCAACTTCAAATAGTCATTAATATGCTGATCACACAGTCATTTGTTAATTAATTAGTAAATAATTCTCCTTGATGTCTTCGCATGAAATTGTTGCACATACTCAACATAGAGATGCAGCAGCAAATACTGCAATATCAAAATGTTGCAGCATCAAATGCATCTGCATTATCATGTTTGCTGTTTGTTGAATTTTTGCTGGACGGCTGACTGGCTGACTGGCTGATGCTGAGCTGTCGATGATCTGCCGTCATAACCATAGCGACAAAATGAAATGGAAATAGAGTGGAAAACAATGCATATCGTTACAAAATATTGATCGGAACAATTTGATATCTGTCCAGTGCCATAGAGGAGTATCGTCTCATTATCTTTAGTCTCATCCATCCATCCAGTATAGGAATGAACACAATGTTCCGTGTTTTTGCCATTTTGGGGTCTCGCAGCAATGAAACTGACTGAAATGCACTGTGCATAAAAAGTGATGCAACATTTCTCTTTCACGTTCATTTTCATCCAGAGATGATGATCGGGGCAAACAAATATGGCTGAGGCACAGTGGGATGATAGGCATCCTTCTGCGTTGTTACAAAAAATGAGGGGTTCCAAAGCTTGTTTTTAAATGAAAATGTTTTAAATTTCTAGGTTCTTATCGCTAAACATTGTGAGTGGGAAAGACAATACATTATAAGTCTCTGAAATCCTTGATTTATAAATTATACACGGACCACTGTATAAATAATAAATTGAAGTGGGTGATAATACAGTTCAGATTGATTCACAAAAGTAAGCTTACTAAAGGTGTGATGAGTGAAAGATACAAATTTAGTAATATATTAGGTGCGCAACTAAGTTCTCCCTGTTTTTTTTTTAATAAAAAATTCTACTTTATTATAAAAACGTGTTTACTAATGATTCATCGAAAGTACTGCCTATCGTTAGCAACTACTTTTTCCCATCTCGAATTCTGTTCATCTTTTGAGGCTATCCACGAATCTATCCATTCCCTGATGCCGTCATATGAGTGGAACTGTTGGTAAGCCAGACCATCTGCCATCGAAAGGAACAAGTGATAATCGGACGGCGCAATATCTGGTGAATATGGAGGATGGGGTAGGACTTCCCATTTCACAGTTTTCAGGTAGTTTTTAACAAGACTGACTACGTGAGGCCGAGCGTTGTCATGCTGAAGAACCACTTTTTCGTGCCTCCCCGCGTATTGTGGACGTTTCCGTGGCTGTGGTCGCAGGCTGATATTCGCGACAAGTGTAATGGAATCGAATTTCCAGGTGCCGTCACCTAGAAGTTTATTATGTTATGCCAATATACTATTGCAATGATATTTCAGCTTCATATCAGAGGCTCATCTTAATATATGGTCTTATAAAAAGACCTCCATTTTTTCCTGCATACATGCTAAGTTTTGGTTAGTATGAATACTACATTCTGAATGTATGCCTCTGTCAAAGACGCCCTCATTTCTACTGATAAAAAAAAAAACTGGGACAATCGATTTTCACAGGCTTCTCCTGAGGCAATTTTTAGGGGAGCTGCACATAGCAGTAGATGATATCCTACCAATCCCACCAAATACAAAGCAAAACCTTCCTGATCGTCAATGCTTTATTATGCCTCTGTCAAAGAGGTAAAAGAACTGGGACTGGGTCGATTTTCACAAGCTTCTTCTGAGACAATTTTTACAACATTAAAATCATTCGGCATAGAAAGGAACAGGCAGAAATCACCTCCAGAGTCAGACTGTATGCTGAATATTTAATAAGGCCATCCCAACGAAGCTCCTGGTGCTTCTGGGAAGTCACTATTTATTTGTGTGGTCAGGTGTTGCCCCAAAGAAACGCAGTTCCTTTTTCCATTTGCAAAGTTGTCGGCCTCTGGGTGATTGTTTTCTACAGGCGGTTCAGTTGTTGAAAGCACAGGTCCGAATTAAACGTTTGAGCGTAGTCCCCAACGCAGTTTATAGTAGTAGATGATATACTGCCAATCGCAGCCAACACAAAGTAAAACCTTCCTGACTGTCAATGTTTCCATGGCCATCGACATCGGCGGCTTATCGTGATTGACGTTTTCGGAAGTGGTCCGCCTTTCATCACCAATTAACATCAGCTATCGAAAGCGTAATTTTTTGCGATTCGTCTGCGATTCAGATAAGGAAATTTGGGCCCTGAGGCTTTTCTTGTGGCGCTCATAAATCGTGTTTCTTTTCGTCTCCAGCTTTATTAAATTATTATTTTTTATTATTTAAATGTTTAGCTCCTGGGCAACCAAAACAGTGCGTACATGATAGCCAAGTTTGACAATTTCCAATATTTTATTGGCACGTTCGGTAATTGACCTTCTAGAGCGTGGTGTATCTTCGAGAAAATACGTACATATTTAGTCAATCAAAAAACTGTTTGAATATTATACAATTATTATACATTTACACAACGCAAGGCGTAGATTACTAAAGCCATCTAGTGGAAATACATCTCATATATATAAAAATGATTTGGCGTTTGTTTGCCACAGCATAACTAAAGAACGGAGTGACGGATTTGCATAAAATTTTTTGTATGCGTTTGAGTGGCGCTCCGAGTGGTTTAGATTTATACTTCGGTCCAATTGGACAAAGGGGCGTGGTACCTCCCATACAAACCACAAATTAAAAATCCATTATTTCTGCTACTGCTAACGGTATTTGAACAGAATTTGGTATATAAGATTGGTGTATATATTGTAACTTCTGCTGCAAATATGGGCGGGATTGGATGAAGGGGCGTGGTACCTCCCATACAAACCACAAATTAAAAATCCATTATTTCTGCTACTGCTAACAGTATGTGAACAAAATTTGGTATATAAGTTTGGTCTACATATTGTAAGTTCTGCTGCAAATATGGGACAAATAGGCGTGGTACCACCCGAAGAAATCAAAACTTAAAAAAAACCATTATTTCTGATCCTGTTATAGGAAAATTTAAGTTTTTCATATACTGACTTTATTTCACCTCTCATTTTTCTATGTATGAGAAACTTTTAGGAGAAACTCAAACACCTAACTTTGTCAATCATGTTGCCTTCTTTTCACTCTCAATTTTGTTACTTAGCCTAAGCTTAAACTTTAAAAAGTTCCTAATTAGTGCTAATTGTGAAAATTGTTTACGAGCCTTATTCAGTGCTATTTTGTTTGCTGTAAAAAGTGAAAATTTTAAAATACAATTAACTGTGCGCTCAAATTTTTTGTGCAATATAATATAGGTGTTGGTGAGTATAATTTCAGCAATAACTTTTTTTATAAGAAAAAACGAAGAACATTTTCTTTTCTCCTTCTTCTCTCTTCTCTTATATATAAAAATGAATTTCGGTCAGAAACAGTGTTAGATTATAGTATTGATTTTGTTTTCAATTAACTTTCATAATAAGTGAGTGAGATGCCGCCAATCAGACGTAGGAACATTGGTCGCAGAGGCCGTACGGCTACAAGATCAAGAAATTCTCGATTGATTGAAAGTCCTAAACATCGAGCAAATCGTATTGAGAGGAACAGCCAACGGATATTAGAATCCCTATTATTTCAGTCACATGAAGATCAAGCTATCTATATATATAAAAATGGTGTGAAAAATGTATAGTAATTCATTAATTGAGAACGGCTGGGCCGATTTGGCTCAAAATTTTTCTCAGTTGTTCGTAATTGCCTGGAGAAGGTTTTTACGAAAGAAAATTTTGGGGAAACCCTCCGGAAAAGTGGGAAAATTGAAAAAATCGAAAATGGATTTTTTGTATGGAATTTTGTGTGCAATTGTTCCGGAATGGCTTTTCGAGTGGCAAAATAGAAAACTGTTAGTGGAAAACTCGGATAATTCCGCAAAATTTTCAATTTGTTTGATTTTGGACTGTGTAAAGTTGGAAAATTCGTTGTAAAGTTCGGAAAATTATGAAATTTATTGTGATAAAATATGTTTTGCGTGAATTTTGGGTAGAGAAGTTAACGAGATAAATAACAGATGGCGCTGCGTTGCGTTTAATGTCACAACCCCGTAGATGGCGTTATACGTTAACTTAGGCTGAGCGCAATTTGACAGGTGCACTTTTCGCATTGTCATTTTCTATTAAACAAATGTGCTATATTTCCTGCTGGAATTGATTCGAGTTTTACCTATTATTACACTGATTTCGGATACTCATATATCGCGTATCACATCAATAAATGGTACAAACAGTACGATCAATTGATATTCAGTGCAATGTTTATCAATTCGATCATTTTTTCAGAAAATAAGTTTGCGTATAAAAAGTTAGGTCATCTTATTGGATTGCAGGCATTTATTGCGATACATTCATTTCGTAAGTTTTTTTTTTAATAATTTTCTTTTTAATAGGATTAGTCAACAACGACTTTATTCTATTTCAAGGAGAGTTATTTGCTTGACTAATTCCACCTATTAGACGATCAAACCTTAGACGTCGTACATGTCGTGCAATAATTAGTCAGAATGTTTGTGATAATTAAACGCAAGAGGAACGCGCTGAACAAAATGAATGGACACGTGCCCATATTGCACAAGTTCGCGTTGCACAATCACCACATCACATTGTCGAAGGAGGAACTCATCACCAAAGTGTTCCCCGACATTATAAAAATCTCGATTGGATTAGTGAGCTGGCAATAACAGCAGCTAAGAGTAAGGACGTCGATAGCTTGAATTTGGTTATTCAAAGTCAAATCGCTGGAAAACTGTATTCGTACAAATCTATTGACAGAGTGACCGACGAGGATGAAGCGACAAACTATCCGATGGAATTTTTGAACTCGCTTGATGTGCCAGGAACTCCGCCGCATAATTTACAGCTGAAGGTAGGATCGATCATACCCATGTTGCGGAATCTGAATCATCCGAAATTGTGCAATGGTACGCAATTGTCCATCAAGAAGCTGATGAACAATGTGATTCAGGCGACGATCATCAAGGACAAATTCAAAGGAGAGGAAGTCCTTATCCCACGAATTTCGATAACTCCAACTGATCTTCCATACCAATTCAAGAGGATTCAGTTGCCCATTCGATTAGCTTTTGCGATGACAATCAATAAATCGCAAGGCCGATCGTTGGAAGTCTGTGGGATTAATCTCCCTGTTTTCCGTACGGTCAGCTCTACGTTGCCAGTTCGCGTGTTGGGGACAACCGTCTTCGTTGTTTGTTTTTGCGCCGGAAAACAAATCAAAAAATATTGTTCATCATAATGCTCTCCACTGATTTCGATTCCATTCAAGTCGTTAAATTGTGGCGAGTTGAAGTTCGCCGGGTCCGCTAGTATATAATAGATTTATTTTTATTACACCCGATATAATCTCATATTTTGCAATTTACCACTTACGCACTTCGATCCACTGTGCTACATAGCACCTTTTCATTATCATGGTCATCATCTAAATGCAGAGTCCATCATGAGTTGTTACTGTTTGTCCGTTACGGGTGATTGTTATGTATGTTTGCCAATGATTTCATCCATCCATTTGATCATTGGACTTGTTTTTGATCCACGTGCCATCACATCATTTTCCTATACATAATTTTTATGTTTTGTCATTGTTATCATATGTACACATGCATGTATTTTGTCACTTTTCCTTAGACATGTTCCATCGATTCAATCATGTTTTTACCATAATTTGATCAATGCTCCAAGAAACCATCGATCGTACAGTCTTCAGATAGCATATAAGGATAGATTTCTCCACTTTAGCTTAAGCCATTGTTTGCTGAAAGTTATTGCAATTCCTTGTCCTTGCACTGTGATTAGCTCCCAAGTCCAAAACAAATAATTACGTATGAATACATCGTATTGAGTTCTTCTTTCAGTGGAGTCCAGTATGGAGTCGCGCTAATAAATAAATTATTGCTAAATGTGGCTATTTTTAAGGTTTACATGAATAGTTTTACCTAGAATATGTTCGCGCTACAATTACGGCTTTGGCTGGTCCTGGTCCCTGTGTCTGTCCGTATAATGGTGTGACCATAGTTGAATGGTTATTTTCTACATGTTTTCACAGTCATTAATTACAGAAAAATTCTCTTAATCAAATTAATATGCAAACGAAATTGATGCAAAAACCTATCCACAGAGTCAGTCAGTCAGTCAGTCAGGCACTCAGTCAGTGTTGGCTGAAATGGAACTGGATACTGCCATTATGGCCTTATTGGTTGTCCTTTTATTGGTTACGGTCCTTTTCGGGCGAACATTATGAAGTTCCATAGATTGATATGAAGAGGAGAATTGAAATTAGACTTAAATTAGCATAATGAAATGTATACGTAAAGAATGCACAGTGGAAAAATATTAGTTAATGTTGGCGTGGGGGGACAGTACAAAAACAGTGGAAAAACATTAGTAGATTGTTTTTTAGAATCGAAGTTTCACTGCTAGAAAGGCCTGGGAAGAAGCTTGCTTAATTTCCCGAAGAATTTGTCAAATTTACCGGGGAACGGGGAATATCAAAAATACTAATTTGAAAAATAACAGTGAAATAAAGATTGACAACTCTTGGTCAAATATAAAGTTGTCATCGCTGGTCCGATCCAGCAAAAATTATTTACGTCTGTAGCTGAATTAGGCTGGTCCGATCCAACAAAAATTGTTTACGTCTGTGGCTAGATTTGGCATTCTAGCGAAGTTAATTACCGCAGATTGACGCTGGCCGGCTTAAAGCCTACAGTTAAAAGAGATATCTGGCGTCAAACGAATCCTAGAGCAGGAAGATTTTCTGGCATGCAATCTCTTTGAAATACTTATAGAGACGATAATGAGAAATGTTGCGTTGGAAACGACTGACACAATCTTTAAAAAAAGATGTACGCTACTTGCGTGTGCTTATGATATTGGCACCATTGGCCGAAACCTGTAAGATGTTACTGCTATCCTCACAAACAGCGAAACGGGCACAGCAAAAGTGGGTATCGCATGCAACACAAATTGATCGCAATTGGCGCACTGTAGCCGCAAGACTTTCATCATTTTGGTAAAACAATTTTGCAATTATAATGCGTTGTTCATTCGTGTAGCGCTCCACTTTTACTAACCTCGTACCTTCTACTAACAAACAATAACAATTGTTCAAATGTCAAACAATGACACTTCGAATGGCGCCAAATTTAAATCTTGCGTTCTTGTTGGGAGCCCCTTTGCATTTAATGTAACACGCCATTCCGCAAATTACGCCCAGCATAGTGGTTTGAATCGCGGATTTATTGAATTCGATAACTTGAGTGGGATTGCAAGAAATGAATACCCAATTCAATACTTAGAGTTTTGTATGTCTATAAATAACTTTAAACTATTCATTTTTAGATATTTAAAATAAATAATTTACATATTTACATAAATTTCTTGAGATATGTTATGTCAATTTTTAGTCTGTAGGTATTTATATGTCCATAGACCCAAATAAATGAAATGATTCTTCTCGTAACATTGTTTTATAAGTTCATTGCACAATAGATGTTATCAAAAATATTTGATATTTAAATTACACATTTGTTTTACAACACGTAAACAGGGTTTGAATTAAAACAGATTAAAATAGAAATTAAACAGAAAAAATTCATATGCGAGACCTTGGGCGGCCGTTTTACGACGGTTAGTATACTTTCGAATACATTAGCTTGTATTTTACGCCCGATATAGTCACTCGTCATTCAGTGAGCGACGTTGATCAGCGAATCCTTTGAGTTGTTAAGTAACCGATAAATCCAGTAAAAACGTCTCAAACTGATGTTCGGACTTATTATAAATGGCCACTTTCGCTGGGTCAATAGTTGGTCAAGGTTAGCTAAATCCGATAGGCTCTCGTCTATGCCATTTGTGAACGGATTTATTTTTTTAAGTGAAATCGTTGCTTTCATAGCACACTTTTACACCGTTACACTTCCGATTATGCATACTTTTTGTTCTGCCATCTATCGGGTAAATTCTGTAAAATTTAAATTTTAGTGAAAAATAGGTTTTGCGATAACGTACAGAAATGTATATGCAAAATTAGTTGTAAGGTTAGACAACATTTTAAAATTGAATCATTTTTTTTTTTTAGTTTTTGTTGAATATTCTATGCAGTAATCACTTACAAGGAAGGTGCGTTTCAGATTTTTTGACAATTCCATTTTCAGATTCTTTAGAAACTGATCTGATGATCGATCTATATATATCTATTCATAAGTAGGTTGTACATTTGTGAAATGAATATCAACTGAGGCACCGATTCATTGAAATCAACAATTCCATTTCATTTTATAATCACATTTTTCGCGTACATTTGCCAAAGTAATTTATGATTCATGCCATGGGTTACAGAGTCGGTGTTCTACTATGCATTAGCATTGGCCTTTTACATTTCGTTTTATTCAAAGAAAGACGGAAACAAGTAAAGACACGATCATTTGATTTAAAGAACGAAAGTATAAATTTGATCATACCGTTCAATAGACTTTGTGAGAAGAAGAAAAGACGGATATCGGTATGTGAAATGGAACTTCTTTATATTGTGATATATATTAATAAATATATATATATGTGATAAATATTAACCGATAATTCAGACTGTGACGCGATGGCTAGTGCACGTGACTATCGTTCGCATAATCGCAGGTTTACTTCCCGATACAGCCACCTATCAATATTTAAGCGGCGGTCACTTCAATATGTTTGATGGACACTTGGAGTAGTTCAGTAATCGACAAGTGAAATTATTGCTTTTCAAAATGGTGACGTTAGGAATCATCGCTAAACTGTAGTACCTGTTGAGTGAGTCCAAAAAACAGAATACATGTAAGTTCACTAAATGTGAGAAGGTCTCCCATATGTCATTCATGGAATGCAAGGAAATTTGTTATTTTTTTTCTTTCTGAAATAATTAAAATTTTATGGGATTTCTGAACAATTAGCGCATTTTAAATGTTTTAGATAGAGTATTTATGAAATTAGTGTATAATGCCAGATTTTGGTTTCATTAATAAAAATATAAAAATAAAAATAATAAAAAGAAAGTTGTTTCCATCATGAAATAAATAGCTTATATGCTTTATTATTTTTTCCGACATTGGAGTTGCAAAGCTGGTGTCGGATTCACAGTTTCATAGTAGAGTTCGCCACCATATCGGAAACTCTAGCTTCAATCGTTGTTCATTTATTTTCCTCAGAAAGAATTTTCAACTAATTTTTGTTTCGATTTCCAATTTTGTTTGCTACTCGTAGGTTTCACATTCGCCTAAACTTAGTGCGTCTATCTTGACTCCGGTTAACCTGTGTTGAATCTCTCAAATATTTCTCAATATACAACAAAACAAAGTGACACTGTAGGAATTTGAAGGAATGCCGTCAAAAGAAAAGAATTGTCGTGCTCACCACGACAATGGGAATTTCGCATTTTGCAAACGACGCAGCAAATAAGCTTACAAATGCAAACAGCACAAGCGCATTAAGCTTACAAAACCACCTATAAGTATAACTATCCACACTCGTACTCGAATCGCTGGCCTGAGAACGTACATGAGTACGAATATTTTTGAACATCGGAACAAAGCGGCAAAGCGAATAGGTTTTATTTCCCATCGACGCCAAGTTGCCAATGTGAAGTGCGTCGTTTATGCATCCAACAGCGAATAAAAAAGTGTGCACTAACTCCAACACTCCACAGCTTCAACGAGGCGTAACAAGCAGTTGCGACCAGAAGTTACGTTCATACGTCTTTAGCGGTCATTGTCACCCCAAAAAGTGTCATTACGCAAAAAGACAAATGTGCCATTGTTTTTGGAGTCACTGCAAGTTTTGCACTTTGAATGAGGAAAAATTCTGACGGCCGAGACTTGAAGACAAAACGCAATGGAACAATGGTATGCAGCAGCATAACGCTGGCTGGCACTTGATGAGAATGATTAATTCAAATGCGTTCTTGGAGTATTCTGGGCTAACGTAAGTGGTAGAAATGTGCAAACTAATAATGCAGCCGCAACCTTGATATCAGTGGGGATTTTCTCATTATTGTAATAATTATACATTTTCCTAAAAGCAGAGACGTAAGCAAACGCATATTATATATATGTATATATATAATACACTCGTATAGTTGTATGACTATTATGTACTTGTAGGAGTATCCGTTTGAATGTATACATATAAATACGTTTCTTCCAACATAAACTTTACAAAATAATTTCAATAATGTTCACAAAAGATTTTGCCGCAAAATATATTAAACTTCATACGCATGCGTTCCACAGCAAACGAGGCACAGTGGTTCGAAATGAGTGCAGAAGAATGTTTCATTTTAGATGGCCACTAAGCACTTAAAATAAAAACTAGTACATTACGGTCATATGTTGGACCGTTTCCGAAAATTCGTTCGGTTAATTCGTTAATTCACCATACGTCATTTCTCATGACGTAAAGTTCCTTCTATCATCACTACCTGTCACTATCATAACTTCCTCCCACCCCTAATTTATTTACTATTGTGTTGTCGTTCTGGTCGTGAGTCGGTTATAGCGTTTTAAAAAATAGTTTCAAAGAGTGGAAAAATGTGTGAAAAAGAGCATTTTAGGCATATTATGCTGTATTATTTCTGCAAAGGGAAAACGGCTGCTGAAGCCAGCCGAAAAGTAAAGTCTATTTGAGAACAAAACAAACTAAATTAAAGAACTCGCCAGAAATGGTTTAAAAGATTTTCTTCGGGCGACTTCCCCGTAACGGACGCTCCCAAATCAGGACGACCAAAAGAAATTGTTTCCGAGGAGGTGAGAGATTTACTTATTGTTAATCCTCGTGCAACAGTTAGGGAAATAGCTGTGTAAAATGCAAATGCTACAGTGTAAATCTGTCAGCTTTGGTCTGAAGATTTTATTCGGAACTTAGGTTCCCCGAGAGAAATTGGAGGTTTTGTGGAAGAACTTAGGTTCTCAGCGGGATGTATATATTTACGAGGGGATTTAATACTGGAGGAGAGGAAAAAACAAAGGTTAACTTACATTATTTTGGGTTTTATTCGTATGTTGAGGGCGGCTGGCGAAGTGGTCCGGAAAAAGAGAACAAATATTTCCCTGATTTCAACAGGGAGACCTCCGTGCCCCGCTGGGTTGTCATATGAACGTAACAAAATAGGGGTTTTTAGAGTTACATGGTTGTTTGAAGGGGTCTTTACACAAGTAAGTAAATAATTAATTTTTACAATTTATAATATTTACAAATTATTTGATACAATCAATTCAACGTTATTCAACTTACTTCAGTGTAATTTGATATAATTCAATTTCAATTTGAAACAATACAATTTAATTAAATGCAATTCAATTTAATTTTCCAAAAATTCATTTCAATTCATAATTTATAACTCATGATTGACTTTACTTTATAAGATTCATTTTTCAATTCATGGGAAGTATTAACTAATTTCAACTAGCTGAAATAACCAAAAATCAGTTTCAACCGTTCACGGGTATTAAAAGAGCTCGCATTTGTGAGCAACCTCGATGTGAGGTACCTCACTCTCTCACCGAGGCCTCACACTGCTTTGCTGACCCGTCAGAATCTGCCAGAGTTCACCCAAAGTACTCCCCAGACCTGGCCCCGTCTGAATATCACCTGTTTTGTAAACTGAGCAACCATTTGAAGTGTTTGAATTTCCATAACGACGAGGAAGTAAAAAATCAAACTGAAAGTTCTTTTTCAGAAAAACCACGCGAGTTTTATGAGAGAGGATTAAAAAAAACTCCCAGAGAGGTGGGAAGAAGTTATTAAAAAAGGGAGAAATTATGTAATAAATTAAAATAATTGCTTTCTTGTACGATATACGAACTTTCCGAACTGCCCGATACTTTAAAACTCCTAAAATTCATATTGCTTCGCTGCAAACATGAGAAGGTACCACAATGTAGGACGTAAATTATTACATTTTTATCAATAAATACTCTGAGTTGAAGTACAATTAAGGAAGCAAAATTTTAACTGTCTGAAGATCTGTACTTACCAATTATAGGGGAACACTGATTTTTCTAAATCCTCAAATGTCAATGTATGGCATCCTAAAGAGCGCAGCAATGTAGTCAATGTCCTTTCACGGAATTACGTCTATTAAATTCCAGATGAATAGCTGAACTTAAGTACGAAGTGTGTTAAAAAAATAAGGTGAATTTTAAAATTTCGCGGGCTACGTACATTCGACTTTCGATTATTATTATTTTTTTTATGTTGGTACACTCGTCTCGAAGATATAGTGACGATTTTATTCATATAGCATGTTTAGTTTGTTTGTGAGAGGCATAAATAAGACAAGTATTTTGCGTGTTCGGCGATTTTCTGCTATCGAAAAAAATGGATCAAAGAAGTTGCATCAAATTTTGTGTAAAAAATGGAATTAAGTTCTCAAAAACACTTGAAATGTTGACAGTGGCATACGGTGAGGGTACTCTGAGTCAAAGAAAAATGTTTACAAGTGGTACAAGCTTTTCACAGAAGGTCGAGAAGATGTGAATGACGACGCCCCAGCACGTCAACAACCGATGAAAATGTTGAGAAAGTGGAAGTGAAAATTATTATGGAGAATCGTCGAATCACAATTAGAGAAGTTGCTGAGGATGTCGGTATATCGGTTGGCTTATGCCATGCAGTCTTTTCGCAAATTTTGGGCATGAAGCGTGTGGCAGCGAAGTTCGTTCCCAAGATTGCTGAATTTTGACTAAAAACAACGTAGCATGAGCATCGCTCAGGAATTGTTGGACGTCAACGATGGTCAGAATTGCTTAAAAGAGTCACAACTGGTGACAAATCATGGGGAAATGGTTATGACATCAAACCAAAACCCAATCGTCCCAATGGAAGAATTCAGGAGACCTAAGACCAAAAAAAGCACGCCAAGTTCGATCAAATGTCAAGGTTTTGCTTACTGTTTCCTTCGATTACCGTGGCGTAGTGCATCAGCAGCCCGTACCACAAGGTCGTACGGTAAATAAGGATTATCACGTTGAAGTTATGCGCCGTTTGCTTGAAGCAATACGAAAATAAACGCCCACAATTGTGGAAAAAATTGCATGGCTTTTGCATTATGATAATGAACCTGCTCACTCGTCTTTGCTTGTGACAAATTATTTGGCCAAATCAACACCGTTACTATGCCTTAGCCACCATATTCACCAGATTTGGCCCCCTGCGACTTTTTCCTGTTCCCAAGATTGAAGTGACCCTTGAAAGGACGGCGTTTTACGGCGATTGAGGAGATAAAAACCGAATCGCTGGGAGAGCTCGAGGACGTAGCAAAATGTGCATACCAGAACTGCTTCGAGGATTGGAAAAAAAAAACGCTGACACAAGTGTACTATATCTGAGGGGGACTACTTTGAAGGAGATAAAATAGAAATTGATGAATAAATAAATATTTTTTGAGAGGAATGAAAATTCCCCATATTTTTTGGACACACCTCGTATATATCAGAGATATCAAAAAGGTTGTAATGATGTAGTCCATTCAGAGAATGAATGGACCGAATTAAATACACCTGGATAAAAGTTATGAATTCAAGAACATATGAAAAATAATGAAAATGAATTGATCAGTTGATTTTTCCATACTTTGACCAGCATTATAAACTAATCGACCGTGGCGCGATGGTTAGTACGCGCGACTATCGTTCACATGATCGTAGGTTCAAATCCGCATACTCGTACAGCCAGCTATCGTTATTTTTCTGGCGAATAATTCGAGTAGTCGAGTAATCAACAAAGCCTTTGTAAATACTTCTGAAATCGTCGTTAAACTGAAGGCCTCTTTTAAGTGAATCTACAAATAGAGTTCGTATGAGCTAACTGAATGTGAATTTCGGGGAAAAAGTGTTCTATATAAAACCCTTGAACTCCCGTTATATTAATGCATTTTACCATGTCGATGTCGGCATACAGCTCACTGTTTAAGCGACGCTGATACTTTCCGTTAAGGATGATGGGTCCATATACTATACATATACTTTCCGGAGTATAGTAATATTACATATTATTATAGTACGAGTATATTCGGCCCAGCCGAAACTTGCTTGTCCAGCTTTGCATACGTCCACTTGTTAAAGCGTAAATGGCGGGCACTGATTTATAGAATTGAACAAAAATTTGGCAGACTTGTGTGTAATAAAACAAACACATAACAAATCACCGTTTATATTAATAAATTTCGATCTGGCGGAAAAGAAAAGGCATTAATTTGTCATGCTACGTATTCGATTACACCGATGCTGCAGTAATTATATGCCGCCTTCCGGGACTAAGGACATTTGCAAATGTTTTTCATTTTCCATTTTGACGCAGGGATTATGTGGAAAGCTGAAATTAAAACGACTGGTAACATGTTTATTACTCACCACATACTACATGCTTGTGTCTATCAATGTTAGATTTGTGTGCTGCTAAAAACTGCATAATGTTACTGCAGCCTTTTCAAAAGTTAAAACGTAGACAATTGAAATATTGAGTTTTTTTTGGGTATTAGTTGGGCAAATTTGTGGTGCAGTTTATGATGGAGGTGGATGCGATCATTGAATATTTTAATTAATATTTATATAAGACATGACAACCACATGGAGAAGGTATTTCGGAAATGAATACGAATTATCATCTTATAGATGCTAACAGTTAATCGTTTTCCAAATACATTCAAATAATTATATATAATCATCTTCGAAAATATCTCTTAAGACCACTGTTTAAAAGACGTCACAAAATTTTTCGATCCAATTCAAGGTATGAATGAGGCTGCACTTTGAAAGCACTAGCAGAGCTCCCACTGAGCTTACCGCATACAAACACGTAATTCGGTAGTAAAAATCCTGAAATATTCTTTTTTTCCCCCTCTACTTTTGTTGAAAGTCTAAAATACAAATCGAAAACAAAACACATGCGTTCCATGTCGTCTGTCCTCCGGCGTGCGTTTGAAGCGGCGTGTCGATTTTCAGTGAACGGACGATCCATTTTGGATGGACGCATGGATATTTTAAATTTTAAATGAAATTTTAAACAAAATCGAGAGCAGAAAAAACTACATAAAATTCACTCCGGTATTGCATACAAATTTCCAAACCCTTTTCTGGTGTACGCGATCGAATACGTCTTAGTGTTTTTCGCTTAAGGTTTCAGATTGTCGTGCGGTATAAATATAAATGTGTGAATTGTTGGTTTTATGCCAAAAGATTTTTGTCACCGTTTCTGGTTTTAGCACAAATCTTGTTTTGGTTAACAAATCTTTGGCGATGTCAAATCTCTTTGGGGATTGTTTGCATGTCCTTCGGCCAGCATACACGTTAACCTGCAGATATATAGAGATGTACGAATAACTAAAAGGAAAAAAAACGACAATGAATCTGACTTAATGAGCAAATGCCTTGATTGACATATGTTAAGCTGTGCACAGTCAAATTGAAGTTGAAGTGTAGCTGTAGTTTACACTTCACACCTTGGCACTGAGTTCAGGAAGGTTGAGTGGCCATAGCGGAGTGCTGTTAAATAGGGTGACAAATTTTTGGCGAAGAAAACTCAGGACAGATTACAACAGCTATGATAACATATTTCTCTAAAAAAAAAGAGTAACTTGTAAGGAAAAATCTATTCCGGTCTCAGTATCTCATCACCATACGATTCAAATTGTATGTTATAATCGGAAAAAGCAAATCCTTTTGCATGCCAGGAAATTGATATGGAAGAACTTCCCACATTCAGTGAGCATTCAGTAAGCATTCTATTTTTAGACTACAGTTTAAAGATCATGCGAACAATGATTGCCATCGTACAATTGTCTATTACATTATTTAAAAATTGGGCGGAGTTGAAAATTTTGAAAATGTTTAACCATTGAATTGTGCAAAAATAGTAAGACATTAAAATTAGTGCACGATTTTTCTGAATTTATCAAGTTGTTCTCAAGTTTGGGCAAATATTACTTGTAATGTGATCTTATATTCATTTAGTGATGACTACAGTAATCGGGCAACTACGAGGGCTGTTACAAACTAGTCGACGTAACACAGAAGACACAAAAAAGTTGGGATATTCAATATTCGATATTCAATAGCTTCTATACCATGTTTATAGTAAGAACTGTTAAACTCAAACTGCAGCATTGTATTGATGAAACAACACATTTTTTTACACCAAATGCGGCAATTTTTTTTATAATTTCATCATCTAAACGCTGCAATAGATTACTCGTGGCATAATATTCGCCGTTGATGGTTTTTCCTTTCTGAAGATAATCAATAAAAATAATCAAATCAAAAACAGACGCCATGGCCTTGTCTGCAAATGGAACCGTCTTCGTCATCTTTCGACACTATTCTGCCATTCCAGTCTACTGTTTTGACTGTTCCTTTGCCTCAGGTGTGAAGTGGTGGACCCATGTCTCATCCATGGTTATAAATCGACGCAAAAATTTGGCTTTATTGTGTTGAAACAACGCAAAGCACTCTGCTGAAACATTTTCATGACACTGTTTTTGAAAGCAAGCGCGGCACCCAGCTTGCTCACACACAGTTTTCTCACCTTCAAATCTTCGCTCAATCAAATACGATTTATAACAGGTTTCGAAGTACCAATCATTTCAGCTAGCTCACGCACCTTCAGCCGACGATCGTCCAATACCATTTTGTTTATTTTCTTAACCATGTCTGGCGTGGACCGTTGTTCGTCTTGCCAGCTCGTACGGCTTCGTTTAAACTCTGCTACCCTAGAATTTGCAGTCGTAAATGAAGAAGCAAACTCCTTCAGAGTAGAAGCCAGGTCGGCTTTAATATTGGTTGGACTGAGATCTTTCAAATGGAAATATTGAATTACATAACGGTGACCAATTTTTTCGTGTTTACAAATTCACTGAGATCGTTTAATTTTGGTGGCTCAAATAAAAATGCTAAAGAACGTGGCTCCTTAAAACTTAAAACGTATGTTGTACAAGGTTGGCACTTTTCACCAAAATAATTTTTCTCAAACTACTGACGCATTCTATACGCCAGGTCGGCTAGTTTTGGAACCGCTTTCGTAGTCTAAACAATAGAATAGATATAGAAGATATTTCGTTTCGAAGCATTTCAGTCCATCCGTGCAAAACAAATTATTTAGTTCTCTCTTCATGTACCGTCATAGCAATCTTTGATCATTGATCCCGATCAATGATGTTTGTATAAAATAACGACTTATCCTCTTCTTGTTTTCAAACTTAAAATTAAAAAAACACACATGAAGCTATGATTTGGACGGAACTTCTCTTGCATTATAATGCTTCGACCTTGCCATTTTGTACAAAATACAATGACTTTTAAATAATCGGTTATGGATTGGTTGCAGCAGTAGATGATTTTGACATAGTTTGGCCACTTTTTTGCACATTTCGGGCTGTATTTTGGCGATAACTTGGGGAATGTTGATTTTTTAAATGCTATAGTATTTGAGGATTATCAAATAAAGTCTAACGGCGTCAAATCGCATAATCTTGATGCCTAATTGACGTCGCTAAAACGTGAAATTACGCTTTTTGGAGACTTCTAATGCAATAAAAGCAACATCGGTTATGTTGCATTGCTCGTGGCAGCGTCTCGTTGAAACCGTATATCGTACAGTTAATATTCTTCAATTTCTGCCTAGAAAAATTTGGATGACACGCGTTCTTTATCAGGCACCATCATCCGCTTGAGAAACAGGCCGACTTTGTTGCGATTCAACACCGGTAAGCAGATGGAAATTGAATGTGTGAGATTTGTTGTCTCCAACTCTTGTGGCACCCGTACGTTGACGTTTTTTTTATATCCAGCCTCATTCTACATTGGATAAATGCTAATGCTATGCTAATAAATAATTATAAGCACTATCTACATTTTCATTCAACTGATTTGATCTTAACTGATATCCACTTCTGATGAATGCTGAAACAATACTGGGTCAAGCAGTAACCTAGTCACATTTATACAACGCAAGATATAGATTACTAAAGTCATCCTTTGGAAAAATAAAGTACTTCTTTTTGTTATAACGGGTTATCCAATTAGTGGTTTCTAAACGTGCGGTCTGGCAAGGCTGTCAGCTGTTGAATACCTGTCGTCTGAAGTGTTATTTATTTAGGGAAAGGTTTGTCATTTACGAATATAAACGATCCATATTCGTAAATGGCAAACCTCTCCCTAAATAAACAACACTTCAGATGACAGGTATTTAACAGCTGACAGCCTTGCTAGACCGCCGGTTTTGTGTCAAAACCGAAGATTGTGTCAAAATAGTTAAAACTTACTACAAAATTGGTGATTCAAACGTGGAAACTTTTCATGTATTACGGGGTGATTATGCTCGTCATAATCGATCTACTGTGCAAGGAATTGGCAAGATTATAAAGACATTTTTAGAGACTGGTGGCCTGGCATCATCTGGCAATGTAGCGCTGCCGAAATAAACGCTTCTATTAGTGAAAGTGTGGTGGATAATCCGAACTTGAATTCAAAACGCTATGGCCGTATGATAATCGCCTCTTTTACCTGCAATTGAAGATTATGAGCTGGTTGATATGTGGTTTTAATAGGACGGTGCCGCGAACCAATACGATCGATTTTGTCTTTATTTCATGAGAAGTTTCCAGAAAACCCAATTTCAGGTTTTGGGGACCTCAGTTGGCCACCAAGATCGTGCGATTTGATACCGTTAGACTTTGTTTTGCAAGGTTACGTCAAAGATCTAGTTTACGCGTGTAAGCCTTAAACATTGGAATATTTAAAACTCAACAATTGTCTAGTTATCGCCAAAATGCCACCCGAAATATGCAAAAAAGTTGTCGAAAACTATCTCAAAAGGATGCACAGCTGTAACCAGTCCAGAGGCGCCCATTGTATTTCGTATATAAAGCAGTAGAATGAAATAAAAGTTTCATCGAAATCATACCTTTATGTGAGTGTTATTTAACCTTACTTTTGAAACCCAAAACTGGATAACCTGTTAGGATTCCGCGATTGTTGGTACCCACACTTTTTTGATTAATAAGCTACGATTGGATTATTGGTGTGATTTGCTTACTTGTACTGCTTTCCGGAATGAAAAATGTTCTCTTTATAGTTGCTGCACACTATGCGATTCTGAATATACTTTCATCGGTGATCATGATTTGTGGACTTCACCTCTATTTTCTATATCTCCTCAACCGTTTCGTTCTTTCCATTATAACATTCTTTACAGCCTGTTTTATAATCGACTGCAACTTTGTCATGTTGTATCATCTTTTGTGTTGAAATAATCATTGATTATATTGGACAAAAAGATTCTGATGTATACAAGATCATAACTTATTTTGCGCGCTTTCACTAGTTTACTGAGCGAACTTTTCTATGTTCCCACGCACGTCACCACCAGGGACGCTCTCAAACGTGTTAATATTGGCTTGCTCATATTAAGTGAAAGGGAGAAAATTCTCTAGCACGAATAGATTTCCGCAGTGTGCTTGATGAAGGTGGCAGAGTAGACCGATCTAGACTGCCTTAAAGAGACTGGGTTATTGAATCTGGGTGTTGGTAATATAATAAGGAACGCAGGGTGCCGGAATCTCGCAATTATTTAAAACAAAACTCACGCAGTTCGCTTTAAGAGAAAACAGACATCATATAACAGTCTGTTTATAATATTATCGACCAAAAATCCCTGTTATAGAGGCTTTTGTAATTAATTCAAAGATGAAGATGGACGTTAACGGACAGGTAATTAAACAATACATTGAATAATAACGGGCTATTTGAAATAGAAGCCCTCTTTAAATATACAACTTTTAGAAATGACCTATTCCCACTATGGTGTCACAGATTCAGTCTTTTATAAGTTCAAGGGTGGAAATTGCATAAGATAAATATGGAAGGTGCTAAGCTGCGGCAAATCAAAGCATTTTTTATTTTCCATATATCTTATTATAATCTAACGAACAGATACTACGATCATTCCTAAGATAGCATAGCTTTAGCAAATTTTTCCATCTGAAACTGATTTCCCTGTAAAAAAATATATATAATGTAAATAACCATAAAAGCGTTGCCACAACAAATTCAAGTAGCGTCAATGTGACTACCAAAAGTGTAAATGCAAGACGATGCAAAAATCAAAACGGGCGAATGTATGACTCAAATGTCGCATGGACGACATCAACATACGGCTACTCCAAGATATTGAGCTTCCGACAAGCAACCAGACATAGCGACGGATGCAACTGTGGGCAATGGTGAAGCAAATCGACAGACGGCCAGACAGACGGGCAAGCAGAAGGACAGACAAACGCACAAAATTGTCATACCAAATTAGTGATGAAAATACAGTAAAAACTTACTATAAAAATCTTAACTGAAAATAAAAATACGAGAACAATGTCAACAACGAAAACAAATCTTCGGAGGAGAACGAGTTGCTGGTAGGTTGGAGTAAAAAAAAAAAATCATCAGGAATCCTTAAAAAGTTTCTTTTTCTTTCTGAAATGCATCCATCAAAGTCTCCTCACCAAAGTCAAGACTACAGCGAGAGAGGCTAGTCAAACCTAAAGTGACTGTCGGTCGAGCGATCCACAAACTGCTGCAGCGGCACTATCCATGGACATGGACGGCTAGCTCGCTGTACTACTGCATGCGGCGTAAAACATAAAAAGCGTTCCTTTTTGCCGGCTTCTTTCTCCACCTCTTTCGGCTTGGCCAAAGGGACAAATTTTTTGTCCTTTCCTTTGTCATCATTCCACTTGATGTTGTTTTTGTTTCTTCTACTCAGTGGATGCGGATGAATATGTATGCTGGATATGCTACCGCAATGCGCATTCCATTGGCAAAAGGATTCCTGGTATGATGAACGATGTGTCGCTGATGACCTGATCAAAGTGGAGCATCTGTACACATATCGATTGCACTGCAGTGGTAGGTAGGTAGGCCTTGCGACCAGTAGTACCACCGCCAGAACTTACTTGTCTGCCGATGTCAATGCTTACGTTTTTGCTGCTGGTTTCATTTCCCCCCTTTTTTCATTTCCCTAAGAAAATCCGACAAGAAGTTGAAACTTTGCCAGCGCACAAACGCAGTGCAGTGCAGGAGAAGACCATCAGGCAACCTAGTGGAATTTGTTATTTTGTTATGGAAAAAATTTGGAGGATTCTTTTGACGTAGAAGAAAAAATTGGACCAAAAGCTACACTTTAAAATTTTTGGATTTAAACATTTATACGATTTTATTTCTAGAGAAACCACAAAATACGAGTATGTTTAAACTCTTAGTGGACACGTCATCAATTTGTGAAATCTCTACTGCAGTGTCTATCAAGTTGTTTGTTATAGAGTTTTAATATTGGATCATTTCCTGTCAATCATACAATTTTGGTGGACTTAAAAACATTAATGTTGTCACATAGCTAATACAGCTACCGATAAGAGAATTTATTTCATAACGTATTTCGTTTTCGAAAGCTCAAAGTTTTTCGCAGATATTCTCGATCGATGGCGAAAAACTGTTTTTCTCTCCATATGATTGTTTCGCTCGAGCTGGAAATACAAAGCATTACAAAATCTCCGTTAATTTTTGGTTTTGCTTTGACCTAAAAGAAGAAGGGTAATTTTTTAAGATTTAAGTTTTTCAGGTAGGCAGCACTGGTTGGTAATGGCGTCCAGACGTCATCTGTCAAAGTGAAAAGTGTACAATATACTCTGCCATTTCATCATGGAACGACGAATGACCTACCACAACGTCTAATTTTTGTTGAGTCCGCTGTTTTATCGAAAAAATGTGTTCAGCGATGACGCTCATTTCTTGCTGAACGGATACGTACACAAGCAAAACTGTCGCATCTGGAGTGATGAATAGCCACATGTCATACATGAATTACCGAAAAAACGATAGTCGGTTTATGGGCTGGTGGCATCATCGGTCCTTTTCTTCAAAGACGACCGTGGAAGAAATGTTACCGTCAACGGCGAACGATATTGAGCCACGATACGCAATTTTTCTTGCCCCAATTGACAGAGTTGAACTTGGTTGACATGTGGTTTCATCAGGGCGGTGCAACATGCCACACTGCTTGTGAAACAATGAATATGTTGAGGGATGAATTTGGTGAGTAGCTTATTTTTCGATTTGACGCTGTGAGTTGGCCCCCAAGATTTTGCGGTTTAAGGCCTCTTGATTATTTCTTGTGGGGTTATGTCGTTAGTCTGTGTGGACAAGCCGAACACTATTGAAGCCTTACAGGATAACATAAGTTATTCGTGGAATACAGGCCGAAATGCTCCAAAAAGTGACGAAAAATTGGACCTTCCGAATTGACATTTTGGGACGGAGCCGCGGACGACATTTACATGAAATTATCTTTAAAAATTAAATGGTAAAGACCAATTTATCGATTCTAATAAAAAATTTTAATATATGATGCAAATTTGAATCTTTTATTCGACTACGATTTATAAACTACGATTAAAAAATCACCCTGTAGTTAAGCTCTTCTGAGAAACATTGATCTGGGGATGTCAGCCGACATCCACAAAATATTTAAGGACATTGTAATGAGGTAAACTTAAATAAATAAATACGACATCTTTCAGAAAGCCACGAGTCGTTTGTGAACAATGATGAAATAGAATAAAGTAACTGACGACTGTGAGAGGTTAATACAGCCTTCTCAAGCATTGAGAAGGAGTCAGTCGAGATTGGTTTGAGTAAATATGGTAACACAACTACTTCATTTGTTTCGCCTCACACAGAATCTACTCGTCGAACACGCTCTATGAACATCGGCAATTATACATCAGGGGCGGTGGATGATTTTTTGGTTGTAACTATTTTTACGCGTTCTTTGGTTATTAAACGATCTACGAGTATATATTTATAAATGTTAAATTTTTCTCTAAATAAATAATACTTCAGTGGACAGATATTTTACAGCTGACAGCCTTGCCAGACCGGCGGTTTTAAAACCACTAAATGGAAAACCCTATGTAATATAAAATTAGTATTGACACAGTTTACAAGAAATTTGGCTACAAAGAACTGATTGCGATGAAAATTCTTACTTTAGTAGTTGAAAATAAATTTGGTTTTATACTTAAACTTATGTTTTGGGGAATGGGGAAATTTCTGATTGTTATTCACTTGGGAGTAACCAGATCCCAAGCAGCTCACAACTTCTGACCTTCGGGCAAGTATTACCTAGTAATGCCATCAGACATCCGTTTGATGGTAGCTAAAGTGAGAAGGCGACTAGTTGAGAAACCTAAATGGCATGCTAACACCGATGCGTCTTAGGCCAGTAGGTAACTTCTGTTACTGAAACTGAAATCACCAGCTTAGAGGTCGTTGGCAGCCCCAACACTGGGATCTGATGCAGTGTCCTGATAAGCCGCTCATCTTAAAAAATGTTATCATGAAAGTACCAAAGGAAATAATGAAACTTATGTATATGTTAAAGATTTGTTAATCGAATTTTTTAATTTTCTTCCAACCTACTGTAAAATATAACGAATATGAAATTAGAAAAAGTTTATTGATTGTAAAGAGCTTCGCCTACGGACTAAGCAACTAATTTAACTGCAAAATCCAATCACAACCTACATAATTCCATAAGCGTAAGACAATATTTGTAAGTGTTTTGTTGGACCGCACAGAATCATGATAATGATTCAAGCAGTTTCAGGGAAGGATAAGAAAGATGGTTGTTGTTCTAAAAGTAATAACTCATATGCTGACATCGACGTGGTTAAGACCCTTGATTGCATTATGTTTTTGTGTAAGTGCCCAAGCACGAAATTTCTTCGATAAATAACTCTTTGAAAGCGATAAAAACTAAAATTTCATAAAAGGTGTGATTTTTCTGATACCTTATTACAATTTGGTGCGAAGTAATAAAGCAAAATTGAAGTTTGGTTCACAATCTTATTTCATTTCATTTCATTTTATTTTATTTTATTTTATTTTATTTTATTTTATTTTATTTTATTTTATTTTATTTTATTTTATTTTATTTCATTTCATTTCATTTCATTTCATTTCATTTCATTTCATTTCATTTCATTTCATTTCATTTCATTTCATTTCATTTCATTTCATTTCATTTCATTTCATTTCATTTCATTTCATTTCATTTCATTTCATTTCATTT
>JAHXMU010000640.1:480911-526187 GCA_019455685.1 Philornis downsi
ATTTCATTTCATTTCATTTCATTTCATTTCATTTATTTAAGTCTATGGAAGACAAATTCTTCTCAGACTAAACAACTAAGACTTAAGACTAAACAATTTAAAATAGAATTAGTTAATCTAAGAAATCTGTTAAGATATAATTGAAACAAGAATTGAGATGAGTCAAACTCTATGAGTTGATTGGAATTTTGTTTCAAGACATATTCATAAATTTTAATAAGAATATAAATTCCACGTTTCAGAGTACTGTCTTTTGCGTAAGAAGTAAAGTGCTGAGGTATATCAAGAATACACGGCCAGGGCTCGGGTTCCTGAACTGTCATCTATATCTCTTTGATTTCTCGGGGGTATGGACAGGCATGGGTTTTTCCTATGCCTGTATTTCATGGTTGCCGTTCCACGTCGTTGGACGGATGGTGTTTGGAGTTTTCCCCGTCTCCCACTGGTGAAGATACTGCATCCTTTCAATGTAGTATCGACGGTTCCATCTACCTCTGGTTTGCGCACCTCCAGGTATGTAAAAATGACCACTCTGTTTGTCACAGGGCGACCAATCGCGTGAAGTATGGTGTGTAAATCACAATTTGGTAGTAACTTTGCTTTTTGCTTTGCTACGTAACTCCAACCAGTGAGTTTGATCAGTAGCGTGGGGAACTGGAGGCCCCGGGACTGAGTTCCGCCATTTGGTGTAGGAACCCTAGTGGAAGGATCACGCGGGTTGCAGTTGATACCAAAATCGCTGGTAGAGACTTTGTGCTCGAATGTGAAGTTGCATTGCAAGCGGGAGCTACAGACCAATAGAGTAGCAGAGGTGGTAAGATAGGCCTCACCTCCGTCAATGGGGATTTTGTTACTATATAATACTAGTTTGATCCATTTGGTATCTCCTCCTTGGAATGTAATCTAAGTTTTACTTGGCTATTCCAGGGGGCGTTGCCAATCGAGTTGTAATATGCCCAGTGTGTAGCACACAGTGGGTAAGGCCTTCACGACGAAACTCACGGTAAACCCCCGTGGACTCCTACAGTTTAGCAAGGATATATTAGAATTATTCCATGTAATCTTTCAAATTGTTTATCACTGAGCACAATAAATTCTTGGATGTTATGGGATACATCCGCTGCAGTTACAAGAATGTTTAAAAAAAAAAAATAATTCATGTTTATAGTGAGAATAGGAAAGCTAAACAAAATAATGTTGAACTCTTCCTGTTAATCTCCTTGTAAAATTGAAGTTTACAATTAATTTCTCTACATTTCGTGCAAAAAATATCCAAGACGTAATTAATTATTTCTTAATTGTTAAATTCCTGAATCTTTCCAAAGCCCTAATATTCCTTTGAAAAATATAATTTTTGCCAGTGTACAAGCACAAGAAGCGTTTTGTTTCAAGTAAACTTCAGCTTTGACGTAGAACTTTCGGGGCAAATTCTGGGCAACTACAAAAAATAACAGAGGAATACCAAAAGACAAATACTTTTCATTTCAACCTCTTTTTGGACAAACTGTCAGACATAACATACAACATTGAACTGAATTTCCAATGACCACAGTCAAAATCTGTTTGCACTCTCCACTCAATCGCTCCATTGTCACTCGAGTGGCATCATCATCATCATGCATTACCATTGTTTTGGGGCCATGCCAGGGTACAGCTCTATCTCATTGTCAAACTTTGTAACCAGCAGCAGCAGTAGAAGTAGCAGCAGCAGCAACAGCATCTCCACACAACTTCTTCTGGGCAGACTGCAAGCAGTTCACGTTCATGTGCAGAGAGGAACCGAGAAAAAAACAGAAGTTTTATGACAAATGTATTTTATGAACTGTCAAAATAGGTGTTGAAAATGATTTAATTTGTAACTGTCATGTTTTCCGAAACTGAATTAAGGACGAAAAAACCCTTTGAGATCAAATCAAAAGACGGCGGCAAATGTGAAAAGGCTCTGGAGATGCGAACAAGCGATAGAAAGGACAGATTGGCATAAAATTCGTGCATAACATTTGACGGATATCAACGAGCCACAGACTGCGCAAGGACAAGGGGGAAGTTATGGCGTTATCGAGAAGGTGTGGTTGTAAAAGCATACGGAAGGCGCGTGACAAATGAAATTTAATACCTTCAAATTAGATATTTTCAAATCACAATTAAGACATAAGTCCGTTCGTCCGTCCATTAGACGATACGTTACTGTGAGTGCCTGGATTTATGGCGAATATAAACGTTTGATTCAATTAACCCTCATAACACAAACTATGAATGATTGCGTTGATACAAAATATGAACATAATTGGAACATATTGTTGTTTTTGGTTGTTGGTGATTTGATTTAAATTCATTTGGGGTTATTAACAGCTTTGCAAGTGATGCAGCCAATTATGCTCAAGAGGTCCAATACGTTTGCGTTCTTGTTTCCTTTCAAGAGGGATGAACGGAAATGAACGCAAAATGTGGGCGTTTATTAGTAACAAGAGAATTGCAAAAAAAAAAATCATGTGACAAATTTCATATGATACTCTATTGAAGGGTGTGATGAAAAATATTTCTTTTTTCATTTTTCACTTCAGGCAGGAAGTGCTGCCATACAAAAATAATGTTATGACCGAAATAAAACAGCATTCTATAGAAAATGTTGTACTTTTCGAATTTTATTATAATAAAAAAAAAATATTGGAATCTTTCTGAAACAAATGGCATTGCAATGAAAAATTTTGGAAATAAATTTGGTTTTATACTTTAACATAAATTTATGTTGAAGATTTAATAATCAAATTTTCTAGTAAAACTTTTTTTCAAACCTACTGTAAAATATTACGAAAATAAATTTGAATCATTTTATGGACTTAGTTTGTGTCAGAGGTGTTTACTTTTCACTCATGATCAAATTCCCCAAATTATTTCACATTTATTTTCGACCACCGCCAACATCCGAAGAGTGACAATTTAACAGATTTGGTCATTAATTTTTATTCTATCCGGCGTTTTCATAAAACCATTAAAACACATTGAGGAGGGTTACGCGCAAAGCGTTTTACTTTCTTTTATTAATGAGGAGCTAAGTTTTGTCAAAAACTCAAATTGCAGAGGCAAAGGTTTGTGGGACATTCTAATGGTCTACTTGAAATCTTGAATCGCTTTCGTCCTTGTTTTAAGTGTTAACAAGAAATTACGTTAAATAGATCCTTTTCGAATTTCCTTTTTTGGAATTCCCAAAAAATTGCCATGTTTCAATATTTTGCAAAAGTATCCGAAAAAAATTCCGCAAAAGATTCCCCTCAGTTAAAGTATTTACTAGAAAATTTAAGTTCTAAAAATGCGGGTCAGAATAAAGAAATGCATTACAAAATATGGTAAGAACTAGTGTTATTCATGTATACTCCAGTAGAATTTGTTTTAAAAAAAAATATGAGAGGACACATTCTCATCTTTGTCAATTAATTTATTAGGTTAGTTCTCGCTCTTTTTTTTAATGCAACTTTATTATGCCAGCTGCTACTTTTTCCCATCTTTTTGGCAAAGTTCGAATCCCGTCACGGTAAAACTGTTCATCTTTTGATGCTATCCAAGAATCTAGCCATTCTTTGATGTCGTCATATGAATGGAACTGATGGTCAGACAGGCCGTATGCCATTGAACGGAACAAGCGATAATGACCGATAAGGTAAGACTTCCCATTTCAGCGTTTCCAGGTAAGTTTAAACGGGCTTGGCCACGTGACGCCGAGCATTGTCATGCCGAAGTATTACTTTTTCATGCTTCTCCGCTCGGCTCAATCGCATTAATTGAAATCGATACTGATCTCCAGTGATGGTTTCGCTTGATTTCAACAGAGTATAACTTTCGCAGCATGAATATTCGGTCGTGGCGACGACGTAGAACCATGGCCCCCATGACTTTATTTTCTTTGGATTGCTGTAATGAGTCAGTTTTTTATCACCCTTTAAAATACGATGGAGAAAATTCTTCCTTTTTTGTCGCTGAAGCAGTTGTTCACAGACGAAAAAACGACGCTGAATGTCCCTAGACTTCAACTCAAAAGGAAGCCAAGTTCCTTGCTTTTGAATCATTCAAAACGCATGGCGAGTAACTCTTAATACCGAAGCAAGCTCTACCTGCGTTTGACACGGATACCCATCAAGCAATGCCGTCAATTCAGTGTCTTCGAAGGTTTTTCGTCTTCCTTTACGCGAATGGCCGCCAACATCAAAACCACCGTCGTTAAAGCGATGAAACCAATCTCGACACGTTGTTTCACTTAAAGCAGAATATCCGTAAACATTTTGAAGCTCTCGATGAGCTTCAGCCGCCGTTTTCTTCGATTAAAAGAAGAAAATTAATACTTCCCGCATATTATTTGGCATAAAATCAAACATATTCACACAACAAAAGAATAAGACGTCAAAAGAAAATCACTATTGTGTCGAGGCGGTATGTTTATCATATGCCTAAGCTTGGCTCATAACGTTTAGGTTATGGCAGAATGAACTAGCACTTACATGTGGCGCCATCTATTGGGAACTTAGATGCGCACTTAGGTTAGGTTAGGTCAGCGTTGTAGTATGAGTAGACAGACTCATTTAGACTGTGCAGTCCATTGTAATTCCGCGGAAACTAGAGATAAGGATATCCCTAGTTTCCCCCGTTGAACTATCCTGAGCGCCTCAAGAAGCTCTTAAGTCGGACAATATCTATGTCGTCAGATTTCCCAGGTCCCTAAGGAAATAAGAGCCCAGTGTTGATCCCCGCCTGGTCGCCAGTGCGGGACAATTGCAGAGATGTTCTATGGACTCATCCTCCTCCTCTTCATCCCTGCAGCTCCCTCAGAAGTAACTAGTCGCAATGTTCAATCTCGCCGCTTCTCTTCTTATTAGACAGTGTCCTGTCATGACGGATACAACCAATGAGACGTCGAGTGTTGATAGCGACAGATCTAGGCGAGGCTACATCCGTCTGGATTGATCACAGCCCTGAAAAGACGTTCACATACCATTTGCCGCTATATATACTCCATCTCGCAGTAGGAGCTTGCAAGTGCCTAGAGGCATGCCCACGGACTCCAACTCGGCTTGAGTTTGTAAGGTTGTCCTTAATCTTGCCAGCTCGTCCGTTCTGCAGTTCCCTGGCATGTCCCTGTGGCCCGGCATCCACATAGGGTGAATGTTGAAATACTGAGTCATCTCGTTAAGAGATCTGCTGCAATTCAGGGCTGATGTAGAGTTCAGGAAAACAGAATCCAGGGAATATATGTTTGTTGAATATTATGCTAATTTTATTCTGGATAAGTTAATAAGACGTAAGTCTCCTGTTTGTTGCATGTAAACAATCTTTGACTAACAATGATTCAGCATTGGCGGGCTGGACTTTAAACAATGGGCGTGAATGAACCAAGATTCTCTACGTTTGTGGCAATACCTTTATATTGACAATTATAACTTTGTTTTGAACGTTTATTTTTTTCGGCTTAGGAGGGCCAAATTTTATTAAAAAATAAGCGAGTATTTTATGAGTAAATTCCTCCCTGTACGGACAAAAATTCCAGCTTGTTGGTATGTTGCACGGTATAACGGCCTTTGCTCGAACAGAGAGTTGGCTATTCCTTAAAGTCTTCTCACCAAGCTTTGTCGATCTGTATGTACAGGTGCTGCATCAAGTTTTGGACCAACATTGGTTGTGAGTAAATAAGGTAAGGTTGATTAGCGGATGAAGCAAGGTATATTTATATTCCAAACTTAGTTAAGTTCTAACCAAAGTTGTGGTTTCGAAATGTACTCTCGACTATACGAGTATTTTGCTTGGATGACTAATCTGCATGAAGATTGTATCTTTCACTTTCAATAGGGTTCGTCCTAAGGATTTTTTTCAATTGTTTAAAATTGCGGTTTGTGCCATTTTTACAGGAATACAGACCGATAGACATCGCTAAGTCGTATTGAAAGGTGATTCTGTGATTTTGTGTATAATTTGTGTTCGGTCTATCATTTATATTACATATTTTAGAGCATTGCACCTAGCAGTACTAAACCAACATTCCCTTCACCACATGCTCTGTGATATAAAAACATTGTTTTCTATATTTTTGTAGTATTTCGAAATATTATAAGTATTTCAGAACAAGTATAAAATGTAACAAGTTGCATCTGATCTTATCCATTTTTCAGTTTCAAAAGTAAAATTAAATCGATTTCGATGAAACTTTTATTCCATTATAATCCAAGCATTATTGCCATTATGTATGAAATACAATGCCATCTAAAAGCACGCCTCTGGATTAGTTGCAGCAGTGGATCCTTTTGAGGTAGTTTTCGACCACTTTATCGCACGTTGTGGGCGGTATCCCGACAATGTATTGACAAATGTTGGTTTTAAAATGTTCTAACGTTTGGAGATTATCCGTTTTTAACGCAGCGCCGCAACAAAAAGGTCTAACGGCGTCAAATCGCATGATGGCAAATTAACGTCGCCAGAATGTGGAATTATGATTTCTGGAAACTTCTCATGTAATAAAACCAAAGTCTGTCGTGTTGTGAGGCTCGTAGCATCGTTATACACCACATATCATAATCTTCAATTGCAGGCCAAAGACAAGTTTGTTATCATGGGGCCACAGTGCTCTGAATTGATAGTAACGGCCATTTTCGAACAAAGTCATTTTCTAACAAATAATGCACACCAAACAATCACCGTGGACTTGACAAATTTGGATTATCCGCCACACTTTTGCTAACGGAAGCAATATTAATTTTCATAATTCTAATAAAAGCAATAAATTGTTTTCCGTTCATCTTATTATTGAGAAATTACTTGCGGACAATTGACGAATTCTTTGGCATGTCGACTTATAACGAAATCCATGAAAGACAAGGCGTAATTTTATAATATAATACATATTAAGTACCCAACTAAGTTCCCGCTGTTTGCCAATAGATGGCGCCAACTGTAAGTGCTACTCGATTCTGCCATAATCTAAACATCATGAGCCAAGCTTAGGCTTACGCTTAGGCATATCGCCTCGACGCAATAGTGATTTTCTTTTGACGTTATATTCTTTTGGTTGTGTGAATATGTATAATTTTGTGCCAAATAATCGTCATATGCAGGAAGTATCGATTTTCTTCTTCCAGTCGCAGAAAACGGCGGCTCAAGCTCATCGAGAGCTCCAAAACGTCTACGGAGACGTTGGTTCACGTGAAACAATGTGTCAAGATTGGTTCCGTCGCTTTAAAGACGGTAATTTTGATGTTGACGATGGTTCGCGTGAAGACGAAAAACCTTCGAAGATACTGAATTGACGGCTTTGCTTGATGGGTATCCGTGTCAAACGCAGGTAGAGCTTGCTTCGGCATTAAGAGTTACCCGCCAAACCATTTCCAAGCGATTGCATGCGGAATGATTCAAAAGCAAGGAATTTGGGTTCCTTATGAGTTGAAGCCTAGGGACGTTCAGCGTCGTATTTTCGTCTGTGAACAACTGCTTCAGCGACAAAAAAAAGGAAGGGATTTCTTGTATTTGTATTGTATTTCGTATTACAGCAATCCAAAGAGAAGAATGCCATGCAGGCTGCCCGGTCATGCTTCTACGTCGTCAGCTCGACCGAATATTCACGTTGCGAAGATTATGCTCTGTATTTGATGGGGCCAGGTCGGTATTATTTATTACGAGCTGTTGAAGCCAAGCGAAATCATTACTTGGGATCAATATAGACTTCGATTAATGCGATTGAGCCGAGCTCTGCGCGAGAAATGCCCACAATACGAGGAGAGGCATGAAAATGTGATTCTTCAGCATGACAACGCTCGGCCTCGCGTGGCCAAGCCCATCGAAACCTACCTGTAAACGCTGAAATGGAAAGTTTTATCCCATTCTCCATCTTCTCCAGATCAGTATCGACTTTATAATGCGAATTAGCTAAACTCTGTGCGAGAAACGCCCACAATACGAGGAGAGGCATGAAAATGTGATTCTTCAGCATGACAACGCTCAGTCTCACTTGGCCAAGCCCGTTGAAACCTACCTGGAAATGCTGAAATGGAAAGTCTTACACCATCCTCCATATTCTCCAGATATTGCGCCATCCGATTATCACTTGTTTCGTTCGATGGTACACAATCTGGCTAACCAACAGTTCCACTCATATGACGTCATCAAAGAATGGCTAGATTCGTGGATAACCTCAAAAGATTGGGCAATTTGAGCTTTGCCAGAAAGATGTGAAAAAGTAGTAGCCAGCGATAAGCAATACTTTCAATGAATAATTTGTGAACAGTTTTTCATAATAAAATTGAATTTTTATAATAAAAAACAAAGAAACCAGCGAGAACTTAGTTGCGCACCTAATAATGTCTTTAATCTAAGGCAATCCAAATTTATAATATATCGACAATGATTGACTAAGATTTTGAATACTCGCATAATGTTGCATACCATTTACTTGCGTTAATTAATCCTTTTTTTTGGCAATATCAACATTGATTTAAGACATATTCTAGAATTGTCTTGTCAATAATCAATCTGTTAAAAAATTTACCACAATTAGTTTTCTTAAGTGACTTTGATTCTGAATATAATATTGCATAGGGTTTACTTATGTTACATCTCCAATTGGATTAAAATTTCCACTTCCAAATCGATCTTAGACATGTTCATAATTCTACATTTCCGATCTACTGAAACATTTTTCCTGTAAAATTTTATAGAATGACATGTGAGATTTGTTTTCCTCTCAAACTTATGTTCTCGGAAGCAACAACCCACCTTCTAAATGTATAACTCAAGCCGTACAATGTAAACTACTGGCGGAAGAACTTGTCACATACTCGCATTTCTAACGGATCAATACAATTTCCAAATAGAAATTCAATTGGAAACATTTATTCAAAGAAATACAACATAACTACAAGAGAAACCAAAGAAAAACCAGTGAAGTGAATGTATTTTTATGAATTTTTACATTGTGATAAGTGCAAATAAAAATGTAACGTATGAAAAGTTATTCCAATTCGACAAAAAGAAAAAAACTGAACAAACGAACGAACGTAATACAGAAGTTAATTTATGCGGAAAGTTAAATGTCATCCGTACATAAATTGCACACATTTATAAGTGGCGAGCTTTAGTTTCTTTGAACGCTACAATAGGTAGAGAACAAATGCAATGTGATATGTCGGTATCGGAAATATCGGAATGTAAGAAAATGTCATCAGCTCATTTGAACATTTCTAATAAAGCAGATCATTTGTCTATCATACTCATGTACGCTAAAGCCAATTACGCCGTACTAATTTGGATCATTTAAACATGAGCCGTCGTGAGGCGATGACGATGCTTTTCCCCTAACACAATACCTTGGTTGATATCAGGATGCCCAAAAATCAAGAAACAAACAATTGGTTATCAAACAACAACAACAAACAACCTTTATAATATATTGTATTACACAATGATTCCTGTTCTGTTCATTTTTTATGTGAAAGCTTTCCACTTCTGCGGACTTTTGTAAAAAGGATCAGTACAGCAATTTCACTTAGCTGAACTATCTTCATCTACCATCCTTTTGCGTTGGCGCAGAAGCATGAGATGTGGGGAAAGAGCATGTTAAATCGGTAGATTTTTTTAAAACGCACTATGAATTTAAATTTAATAAAATAAGCAAAATTATAAATTCTGGAAGTTCTGCTTAAAAATTATACATTTATCAGTAATTCTTGCTCATTCGTGATACCCTAAAGAGATTGCCTTGCGCATTTTCAACCACAAAACTAAGTTTACTAAAAGCCTGAAGCATGCTAAATAATAAAGGGTATCCCAACAAGATTCAAATTGGGCGCCATTCGAAGTGTCATTGTTTGACATTTGAATAATTGTTATTGTTTGCTAGTAGAATGTACGAGATTAGTAAAAATGGAGTGCTACACGAATGAACAACGCATTCTCATTGTGAAATTGTTTTACCAAAATGGTGACAGTTTTGCGGCTACAGTTCGCAAATTGCAATCAATTTGGGATCACACTAATGCTCTAAAAGAATCAACTGTAAAGAAATTAATGGATAAATTTGCCAAAACTGGATCTGTCTGTGATGTAAAGACAACAACGCGCCTTCGACCAGGTCGATCGACCGAAATTGTCGCAGCTGTACGTGATGATGTCGCTCAAACTCCATCCACCTCAATTCGACACTGAGCTTAGCAAATTGGTGTCTCCCGATTCCACTATGCAGCGAATTTTGACGAAAGATTTGCATCTTCATGCATACAAAGTTCAATTGACTCAGGAACTGAAGCCAGCTGTACATGGACAGCGAAGGGAGTTCGTTATTGGGTATTGGAGAGACAACATGAAAATGCTGGTTTTGCCGATAAAATCATCTTCAGTGACGAGGCCATTTCCATCTTGATGGCTTCGTCAGTAGGCAGAATTGTCGCATTTGGGGTGAGGAAAATCCTCCAGTGATTCACAAGAAGCAAATGCATCCTCAACGTGTCACTGTGTGGTGTGGAGTTTGGGCTGGAGGAATCATTGGACCTTTTTTTTATGAAAACGAGGCATGTCAAGCGCAAACAGTCAATGGTGTTCGGTATCGTGAAATGATAACCAGTTTTTCATACCTAGACTTAAAGAAATGAATATGGAGGACATGTGGTTTCAACAGAACGGCGCCACATGTCATACAGCCAGAGAAACAATTCAATTGCTACATCAGTGATTTTCCGTGTCACGACTCAAGTATTAAAGGAGGAAATTGGACGCTGCATTAATGAAATACCGCAGCATTTATGCAAAACGGTCATTGAAAATTTCATTAAAATATCGCGTATATGCCAGCAAAGTCGCGGCGGCCATTTGTCCAATGTGTTGTTCCATACACAACCTCATTCTGTATACTTTACGATATAATAAAGTTTCACGATTTTTTTTCAAATATCTGTGTTTTATTTAAAATATAAATGTTGCGTTCTTGTTAGGATACCCTTTACAAAAGTTAATGTAATTGAAAGTAAGTCCATAAGCCCAATAATATATTATTATATATTAATACATTATTATTATATTATTATATATTATTATATATAAAATTAGGTAATATAACGGATTATCCATTTTTCGCTTTCAAAAGTAAAGTTAAATAAAACACACATAAAGCTATGATTTCGATGAAACTTTTATTTCATTAGAATCCTTACATTTTGCTGTCTTGTACGAAATATAATATCATTTAAGTGACCGCCCGTGGATTGGTTGCAGCAGTGGATCTTTTTGAGGCAGTCTTCGATCACTTTTTCGCACATTTCGGGCGGTATCTTGGCGTTAACTTGACGAATGTTGGTCTTCAAATGCTCCAACGTTTGGGGATTATTTGCGTAAACATGGTTTTTGATGTATTAATATAAAAAATAGTCTAAAGGCTTCAAATCGCATGATCTTTTTGCTAATTTACCAACACGTCGCCAAAAAATAAAATTAGCATTCTGGAAACTTCTCATGCAATAAAGCCAAAATCGGTCCTGTTTTGAGGCTCGTGACGCTGTCTTGTTAAAACTATATGTCGTCCAGTACATAATCATCAGTTGCAGGTCAAAAAAAGTCGGTTATCATAGGGCTACAGGGCTCCGAATTGATTGGTAACGGTTCCTCCAGCGTCATTTTCGAAAAAAACAATATTTTCGGCAACGTGTACATTGCGGTGAAGCGCAGACTTGACCACATCTGTAACGCTTCCAATCTCTTAAAATTTCTATATAATCTTGCCAATGCCTTGCATAGTAAGTCGATAATGACGACCATAATCACCGCGTAATATAAGAAAAATGGCCACGTTTGAATCACCACTTTTGTATAAATTTTAACAATTTTACGTTTCCTTCGGTTATTAAACGATCCATATTCAAAAATAGCAAACCTTTCGCTAAATAAATAACACTTCATATGAGAGGTACATATATAACAGCTGATAGCCTTGCCGGACCGGCGGTTTTGAAACCACCAAATGGACTATAAGGGAGCTTCCAGGAAGGGCGTGGTCATCCGGTCGATTTTTAAAATTTACCAATCACTAAAATGCAACCTAATTACAGTTTACGAGTGAGAGATTACAGCGGAACATTAAATTGCGACAACTATGATAGATAAAAATCCAGACTATTTCAGTCTATTAATTAGAAATAACGGAAGAAATATTAAATTTTGCAAAATAAGTCAATTTGTATGGGACGTACCAGATAAGACGTGTCAAGACATTTTCATTCTCAGAAGGTACTCTGGCAATCACTGAACGTATTAAATTTAGTGTATTCAAATAAAAAATATGAGCCAATAGGAGCGATTTTTTTCAAATTCTGTCAATCATTACATGCCCATATCGTTCATAAATATTCAGGGAGTTACTAGAAAGAAACTGAAATTCAGAAAAACTGTGATGTTGTATATAATATAGGTATATCAACGGGGTGCGATTTCGAAAAATATTAGGATGCAAAAGTGTTATGAAAATTTTTTTAGTTATCTGTTTATTATCAATGTTGAAATTTGCTGTTTTCGGTTTTGTGACGATATTTAAAAAGTGCTTAAAATCTGCTATTGATGCTACGATGGGTCGATATAGGTCATTTCGAATTGCCGAGTTTCATAAAGATTTACAACAGTTATCATTCTTACCAGTCAGCCAGACAAGTGGAAGTCACAAAACACATTTAGTCAAAATACAGGGTGGCGCAATAGAACGTGTATATTTAAAAAATAGATTAAAATATAAATACAAAAGGTATGGTTAAAATAAATCTAAGACATTATAGAGTAATAAATTGAGTTTATTTTTTAAAAATAACATCACCTAAATGGTGACCCTCTCTACGACGGCACTCCTCTAACCGCAAACGAAAATTATTGAAAACTTTCTTCAGTAATACTGGTGTAATGGCTGCCATTTTACCACGGATATTCTCCTTGAGCTGAACGATGTTTCTTGGATTATTACTGTAGACTTTGTGTTTGAGGTATCTCCGCAAAAAATATCAAGAGGCGTCAAGTCTGGACTACGTGGGGGCCATGGGATATCACCTCTTTTCGAAATCAGTCTGCCAGGGAATATCTGCTTCACCACCGCCATGGAGTCATTTGATGTGTGACAGGTAGCTCCATCTTGTTGGAACCAAGTTCTGGAATTCACTATTCTTGAACTTTCAATTTCTGGAGCCAAAAATCCGTCCAACATCTCAACATAACGTTCCGTATTAACCGTGACGTTTTGGCCCCGCGCATTTTCGAAGAAAAAAGGACCAATTATTCCTCTGCCAGAGATTGCTGCCCATACTGTCACTTTAGGACTATGCAATGGTTTTTGGTGTTTTATTTTGGGATTTTCACTGTTCCAGTAACGACAATTTTGACGGTTTACGAACCCATTAATAAGGAAATGAGCCTCGTCAGAGAAGAGGATATTGTCAAAATTGGAAAATCGATTAAGCATTTCATTAGCAAATGCGAGCCTTGCTGTGAAGTCAGACTCTTTCAACTCTTGTGTTAATTGCAGCTTATATGGATGCAGTTTAAGATCCAATGTTAAAATTCGTTGCAAACTTCGTCGCGATAATTGTAAGACAGACGATCTCTTGCGAGTCTACATTTGTGGATTTCCTCGTACTGACTCCATAACTCTCTCAACATTGTCTTCGGTTCTAGATGTTCTTGGGCGACCATTTGCTTGTGGTTTAAATGTTGAACCGGTCTCTTCAAAACGCTTTACCCATATTTTAATTGAATAAGCACTCGGAGTTTCACTAATTCGCCGAAGTCCATATTCAGCACAATATAGTCGCCTAGTAGCAATATATGAACGAGAGTTCTCGTAAAATGCGCGCACGCAAAATGCACGACGCTTCTCGTCGTAGCGACTAAAACTCCATAACCCCGCCAACCCAACGATGTAGGCGCCCCCCGCCCGCGGCTTTTCTACCCCGCAAAAAGAGATGATGCAATATGCACGTTCTATTGCGCCCTGTATAACAAGTAAATTTACCACTTCCTTTTGGGTGTTATATTTTTGGCCGCGTCTTATGATTCCTTTGGCTGAAGGTATACAAATCGTACTGTTTTGTACAACCAGTCATCTGTTTACGAATAGGCTTTGAAATGTGTTGAATATTTCTAGGAATTAAGGTATTGAAATTGTCATTTAGGCTAAAAACTTAATGACAATCAACCGATTTCTACCGACTTCTAGTTTATACACAAAGACAGCGACATACGGATGTCGATGAAAAACCGGTTTATCGACTTTTCGATTTCGTTTTTGGACACCGTAGTTTATATAGGCGTCCAAACGTCATCTGTCAAAGTGAAAAGTGTACAGTATACTCTGCCATTTCATCATGGAAAGACTAACAAAAGAGCAACGATTGCAAATCGTTGAATGTTATTGTCAAAATTCGAGCTCTGTGACAAATGTGCATCGTTTGATACGACCATTTTATGGTCGTCCTAATCGACCTGCTGAATCAACAATTCGTGCTGTTATCTCAAAATTTTGCACCAAATGTAATTTTTTGGACATAAAACCATCGACTCGCATGCGTAAAGTGCGTCCCGAAGAAAATATTGCAGCCGTAGCGACCAGCGTTAATGACGATTGTGAAATATCAATTCGTCGCCGTTCTCAGAGATTGGGTATGTGATACTCAACACAAGGGATTTTTCCCCCCAATTATCTGAGTTGAACTTGGGTGACATGTGGTTTCATCAGGACGGTGCAACATGCCACACTGCTCGTGAAACAATGGATACGTTGAGGGATGAATTTGGTGAGCAGCTTATCTCTCTATTTGGCCCTGTGAGTTGCACCCTCAAGATCTTGCGATTTAACGCCTCTTGATTATTTCTTGTAGGGTTATGTCAAGTCGTTAGTCTATGTGAACAAGCCGAACACTATTGAAGCCTTACAGGATAACATAACACGCATTATTCGTGGAATAAAGGCCGAAATGCTCGAAAAGGTGATGAAAAATTGGACCTTCCGAATGGACATTTTGAGACGGAGCTGCGGACAACATTTACATGAAATTATCTTTAAAAATTAAATGGCAAAGACAAATTTATCGATTTCAATACAAAATTTTAACATATAATGCAAATTTTAATGTTTTTTCCGAAACTTTAATGAAAATTGGTATGGAAAGAGATTAGTCACTAGAAAGCAGCCAGCCAACAGCTCAGAAATTAATTTCGAATTGCTTCATAAATTTAATCATTCGATCGGATTGAAAACAATTAGGAATATATTTGATCGTGAATTGCAGTTTTGTTACTTCTCAACAATGATATTGCTATTTTGACCAGCCATCACTGATATTTGCCGCTATTTCCTTATTTCGGCTGCCTTCTGGAAACGACAACTTGCGAAGGGGCCTCTTCTAAATGTGTACCTAAGCCGACATAACATGGAACGGATTTACGTTATTGCTGGAGAAGACCCTATGACATATTTTTTGATTTTTAGAATTTTCGAATTTCAGCCCCAAACCTATATTCTTAAATATGCTTGGTCTTCTGTATTTCTAACAATTAATACGATTAATAATTTGTCATTGTGTTTTTTTTTCCGAATACAATCTGGATCGCCAAATTACTTTATTGCTGCTATCAGGATAGCGGTTGTGTTGTGAACATAAATAAAGAATTTTTTCCATATTTTCTTTTTTTAACATTTAATTTTGATTTAATGCCGATTAAGACTACCTGGTCGCATATAGTATTAAATCTGAAGACGGGATATGGACAAGTTTATTTCTACTTGCAAACTCGCAATCGAATTTTCACTTTCCTGAATGATACTTAAAATAAACATCAAATCTCATTTTAAATCCGAGGTATTCTTGCACTTTCCACTGTATATCCTGGATATATTGATGTCAGCGTTATATTCATCAAACGTATAGAGGAGTTACTTCTATAAGAAGCCGAGTAATCTATTTCCCACGAAATAGTATCACTACATTGATCTTTCCTAATTGAAACATTTGTCTATATACCGACTTTTTCTGAACGGAAAGATTTTCTCTCTATCGACAATGGTGTTTTCCATACAAAACATCACCTGCTTACTAACTTCGTGTAGATCGAAACTGGAATTTAGTGGTGTGTAACATAGAAAGAATCAAATCGTGACTCATTGCTAATATTCCCTTTACCGAAATATTGCCAGACTACTGCGAATGATATTGCCAATGAAAACCTTTAGACAGTAGGGTATTCTCGTTATCACGGCTGCTTTGTCAGGCCAAATCCTTTGAATTTGTCATCATGTGGTTGGTTTCTGTTGTCAAGTTGTCGCTGTTCCTCCTCTTCCTACTCGTACAGTGGCAGTGATACCTTTTAGAGCGGCCGCGAAGAGAGTCATCGCAAGCTGATAATATTTCCCAGGCGAATTTAGGCGTGAATCTATTTGGTTGCACATCATCAACATGGAAATGGAAAAGTAACTTCAGTTTCCACTTTGGAGTGTTGGCGAGCAATAGATTTATGCTGGATGTTCAGTGAAAAAATGCATTGTAGCGGCTATGCGGCAATTGCTGGTGATGTTGTTTGTTGCTGTCGTGTTGCATTCTACGGAACGCAGGTGTTTGGATGTGTGTGTTTTAAAAATTTATATCGCTCATGTTTTATGCGCATGCTTAAACGTTTGAAATGTTGTCCTCCGTGCTGTTTTAGATGAGCTTTTTCAATCTCCGGGAAAGAGAAAAAGAAATGAATTGCTCTTGAACCCTTGGTGGATGTTACTGCCAGCAACATCTTGTAGCAGTTATTGCCGTTGGCTACAACAACAACAGCAACAACACCAGACGCAAGCATTTTATTGATGTTACAACATTTAGTGGCAGGCATCGTATTTGGCTTGGGGATGGGTTTTGGTAGGTACTACAAAGTGAAGGGTTTCCGCAAAATATTAACGAATTGTTTTCACATGTACGTTTTTAATGCCAATTTTTGTTTTTTTTCATTTTTTATAGGAAGCAATTAATGATAACTTTCTATAACAAGACGTAAAATCTTTCCTTATAAATGTATGGTTGAATGGCTTCTATAATTAAACTTTATCTTTTCGAATTTACAATATCTGAAAACTTAACAATTATGGAATTTCCGTTCCAAAGTTTGAAAGTTAGTATAAAGGAGTGAAAAGGTGGATTGTCGTCAGCAGCGTCATTATGGACGATGAACCCTTTCAAAATAAATTGGCGAAGCGAAAACGTCCTCTATTAGTTTTCTCTTGCATAGATAAATGATTTTTCCCACAAAATCTAGTCAATATTCACTACGACTTCAAAATTCTTAAAGGGATCTTCTTCTTCTTCTTAAACGAATCTATGATTCTTAAAGAAAGCTATGAAAGTGTTCACGTTTGAATCGTCGCTTTTATAGTAAGTTTTAACTATTTAATGCGTTCTTCTTTTGTTTCCTTATGAATGATGAAACAAATTTGGTCAAGCGATACTTGGTATCTAAAGCGCTTCCTCCATTGCTCCGGGTAAATATAGGGTTTCGGGTTTTCGGTTTTAAATTTAAAGTTAAATAAAACACTCTTAAAGCTATGATGTCGAAGAAACTTTTATTTCATTTTAATGCTTGGACATTGCCATTATATACGAAATAAAATTTAATATAAATGACCGCATTTGGAGTGGCTGCAGCTGTGGATCCTTTCGATGTTCATTCGGCGTCACTTTCGAAAAAATGCTGCCCAATGACATCTAATGCGTGTCCTTACCATAATGAGCTCCAAACAGTCACTATTTCTGGATGCTATAGCTTTTCCCCAACGACTTCTGGGTTGTCCGAACCCCATACACGACAATTTTGCTTATTGACGTAACCATCGAGTGGGAAATGATGAAGAAACTTTTATTCGATTAAAAGCCCACGTTTGAATCACTACTTTTGTAGTAAATTTTAACTATTTCTATAGGTATACGTTCTTCGTTTGTTAAACGATCCGTATTCGTATATGGAAAATCTTTCACTAAATAAATAACACTTCAGATGACAGCTATTTAACAGCTGACAACCAGAAGGCATGGATAACCCTATATATATCTTATATATTGTGATTATATCCCCTTGTTGTAAAGCACAATTTTGATGCGAATTTCTTTACAGTCAGTATTTTTTTTTAACTGCTGTCTGCAGTTTCTAACAACGCCGCGTAAATCTTCTTCCTAGATGGCGGATTGGCGTCCAGGTTTCCTTACAAATATTTTAGTTATGCATACGAGTATAGATTTTACGTAAGCCCTTCGGCATTTACAACATTTAAAAACATGTGTGCCTCAAATCGATTACTTTGACACCTAACAACGTTTCGTATTGTTTTTGTGCTGTGATCGCAACTAACATATTATTCCATAATATCGGGTGTACATTCCTTCCTCCTGTGTTTATCGGAATCATGTAATATAGCGTGATTGTGGTTGTGCCTTTTAATCCCATTCCATATGCCATTCCGAAGCAACTGGTAACGGCTGACTGCCTGCTCGTCACTGTGGCCCGGCCGGGTTGGCATTCAGGCAGGTTGGCTGGCTGGTCGGTTCACAGTAGTAGAACCTCTCGTTCAGTGGCAATAAACACATTAACGCATTATTTAGTTGTCAACAAGAGCGCAAGTTCAGTTCGCATAATAGGACTTTTACTTTGTGCAACCAGCAGCAACCACTTGTTGCCAGCAATGATCTCGATTTATTTGCCTCACTCTACCGTTGCTTAAGCGAATTTTCTCCTTTTTGCCAATATGGCATGTAACTTAGTGAGTCCCAAGCAGGGCAGAAAAAACACTGTCGGCTATTAGCGTTTGATGTTTTCTGCAGCAAAACATTGTTTTGTTTCAACTGATACACGCCTTTTGTCATCCTGATCATCATCATCATTATCCCCATCACCATTGTAATCGTGGTCATGATGATGATGATGATGATCATGATCATGGGCTTGTTGGTTACTCGCACATCTTGGAATTCTTTAGAGACATTTTTAACCTGATTTGGTTCTGTGAGAGCTACAAGACGCGAAACGAGCTAATATGTCGCTTTAGAGAAGAAAAAAGAAATATTAAATACATCTAGATTTTATATCAATAAGTATAGAAAATAAGCAATTATGGCCTTAAGGGCTGTGAGATTTTTGTGTAGAACCACAAACATTTTAAGATTTAGGGTAGCTTGCAAAGGTTTGCCAAAGAATTTCTGAATGACAGAATGACAGAATTATAATGAAATTATTGAATTATGAAATATTTGCTGCAAAATGAAATTATCTGGGGAATCAATGGAATCAATTTCGATTTGCTAGTAAGGGTATGAGAAAAGTTTTCTTTGAAATTACATTGTTAAATATCAATAATCTGGTAAAAACCCTGAGTGAACAAAACCACGTTAATCAAAGAAAATAGTCAACGCTACCTTGACTTTTGATCGATTTTGACGTGCTTTTTTGTCGACTTTGGCTCAGTTGGAAAGCATTATTCCGAAGCTTGTTGACTGGTTTGTGTCTCATCACAATTTATAATGCGTTTGTTGAATATGGGGATGGCATTAGATTTATTCCAGCATTTCTTCAACGACATAAGTTACGAGATTTAGTTTTTTTTTTTTTTTGAAAATTCTGATCTTTCGGAACTAATCGAGCGGCAATGTGTGTCATATCCAAACAATCATGTAAAATTGTGTGAATTCATGCCTGAGATACCGAAAGTTGAGAGGTTACCATGTCTCATCACCATCATCATTTATAATGCATTTTATGATTATTTCCTTAAGATATAAATTTTCTTCAGAAACTAAATCTCGTCATTTATGTAACCGAAGACATGCTACAAAAGAAAAAAAAACTATGGAATAGATTTAGTTTCTGAAGAAATTTCAAATCTTACGGAAAAAATCAATAGTTTTGTTCTAGCATTTCTTTGATTACATAAATCACAAGATTTAGTTTCTGAAGAAAATTCAGATCTTGCGGAACTAATTAAGCAATAATGCCCTCTATATCTAAACAATCGCGTAAAGTTCTATAAATTGGATTGTGAGATACGGAAAGTTAAGCAGCTCTCTCTGTGAAATGTAGGTCATAATTTTCAGTCACAATTTATCTTCAGATGAGGATGTTTATGCTCCACTATAGTGAAGCAAATATTCCACCACAAATATTCTCGGTCGATTTTGAGAGAGTGAGGCGATTTTGTTTTTGATAAAGTCGATTCACCGTAAACCTTGCCCTAATTCAAGCCTTTCTTTCCGGTGACTGCTCCATAGAAGACGCTCAGGATGTTTATGCCAAAAGCTCATCGTGTCGCCATTTATGAACATCTCTTTAAGGAAGGTGTTATCGTAGCCAAAAAAGATACCCACGCTCCAAAGCACCCTGAACTTGAGAGAGTCTCCAATTTGCATGTCATTAAAACTTTGCAATCTCTCCACTCCCGCGGCTTGGTGAAGAAACAATTCGCATGAAGACATTACTACTTTTATTTGACGAATGAGGGAATTGAGTTCCTACGCAGTTACTTACATTTGCCCTCGGAGATCGTTCCTGCCACTCTCAAGCGTTCTAGTAGGCCCGAGACCGTTCGTCCCCGCCCAGCTGCTGCCGCTTACTCCACTGATGCCAGCAAAACTGTTGAGGATCGTTTGGCTTACAGGCGTGCTCCAGGGGGTGCTGACAAGAAGGGTGATGTTGGCGCTGGTGCCGGTGATGTCGAATTACGTGGCGGTTTCGGTCGTGGTCGCTCCCAGTAAAAAGTCCTGGATGACTTTTGGAACTATGTAGTTGGAAAATGTTTTAATTGTATAGTTTTTCATGTTAAAAAAAATTGATAAAAAAAACATATAAAAGATGAAGAGAAGATATGATTCCAAGTCACATTTGCTACACAAAATTTGAGACAAATCCTTTGCTTGATATTTCTATTCAAATTCCAAAACACGCTTGAGATGAAGTAAAGAAATGAAACTCAAGCTCCACGTTAGTACAGAGAATAGTTGTTCCAACTTGGCGCCCTTTATTTGGCGCCCTTATCGAGAGCAAAGTTCAATGGGCTATTTTTCTGGCTTTAAATAAAGTTATTGGTTTATTCTAAATCACAAACACGCAATGATTAAAAAAAATGTTAAACGCGTTAATATAAAAAAGTGACCAAAAATTTGTATTTTTTTTTAAATACAATATTTAAAGTAAATCGGATGCAGAAAATCGTGCTCAAATGAAAATGCCATAAATCAGCATCCAAAAAAAAGTAAAAGCTAAATCGAAGTCTTGTACAGCTTTGTTTTTAGTTCAGTTTGAAAACATAAATAGATCTTATTTGATTATCCTTTACTCGTATATCATTCTCAGGTTGTTTCTTAAGGCCGCACTTTGGTTGAGTGTGAAACTGGATCTTGATCTGGGATTGTTACCGCAAAATAGTTTATGCCTGTGGGATACTTTCACAATATTCAACATATAAGCTATAGTAAGTATAATTTTTCTAATGGGAGGAGTTTTTTATAATTTTTGATTTTGTTGACCAGGGGAGTTGCATTCAATTTAATTAATGAAGAAAACTAATATCTACTACAGAAACATCAAGAATATTCTAGAAGGCTTTCGGTGAATAGAATTTGTAGTACAAAACTACTTGCAACTGGTATAAACAATGCAAAGAAGTACAAGAACGAGTTTAGGACAAAAAACGCACCGAAAGATACGTCCAACAAAATTGTGACTTTCTATTCAAAAACGCAGATTAACAATCAGCAATCTTGTCAATGATATTGAAATTTGAAATGGATCTCAAAAGAGATTTTGGATGACAAGCCGTCAAATCTCGATTGGTACAAAACCACAACATTTTTGTCGAAAAACACCGTCGCATTAAAATCAGTGAAGAGATAGATGATTTTTGCCTAACAGCACTTTACAAAAAGCTTTATTATTAAGGATTAGACTTGGATTTATGCTACTAATGCGAAAACAACCGATCAACCGAATGAATACAATGCCGAAGGCACCCAAAAATCAAAGTTATCCTGACAGTTATTCTCGATTGTCGTGATATTCTGCATTGTGATTTTTAGTCGGTTCTGTCAGTAAATTATTATTTATGTTTGTTTGAAATTATTCGCAAAAAGATGTCCGATTTGTGGACAGACAAATCTTGGTTTTTCGAACATACCAAAGCGCCATCTCAACATACATTGGATGAGTTTGAATTTTAGGCAAAAATTCAACTAATATTCCTCCACGATAATTGAAGTAGCAATAAATTCTTCCTGGGGAAAGACTAAATTTATTCATTAATTTGTTCTGGGCAGCTAAATTCATTCAATGCACCTATACGTCTGACATAACACCATGTCACTTCCGCCTATTTTTAGTTTTGAATCGATGCGCTTTGAATGGTGCGCTGAATTCAAATTTGGCATACAAATTGGGTTATCACGTATTGTTCATTTTGTATCGCATGCTGGCAATACTGTAAAACAGTCTATACTGACACTACAATTTCCCAATTATTAATTTGACAGAAACCGACGTTCTGTCTAAAACTTCATAATGGTTGCGTTTAAGCATGTCAAGGAGATCGTGTGCTACTGATTGAAGCTATTTTTGCTTTATGTATGGTGAATACTTGGTAGGAAAAGAAGGATATGCAATATCAGAATAATTAAAACATGCATATTCACATTATTTTGGTTTGTCTGCCAGAAACTTAAACCAACCATGGACACCGACAATGTTTTGCAATGTCTAATGGCAAAAAGATCTATTTCGATTTTTCAATTCCAGTACTTCGGAGAGAGTCAAGTAACCACCAAGCCGACTTTTATTTCTATTTAACAAAAGTTGCTGGATTCAATATGAAAAATCGAAAAAAAATATTACTTACGCGAATGTCCCATCCGTTTTCAAACCAGTTCAACCTCCACCAAATGATCCATTACCAGTCATTACCAGTGTTACGAGCAGTCAGCCCGAAACTACTTTCACCAGCAGTGGTAGTTTGTATTAGGCCGATGCCGAACGCCATTTAGTGACTCAAGCTGAGCTGAATGATTTAATTTGGAATTCACATTTAAGGGAGCAAGACGCAGAATTACTAGATTCACGCGTGAGGCAGTGGAAACATCTTGTAGTTGGGACAAAAGTAACAATCTATAGAAATAGAAGCTTTGAATTGGCTGCATATGTTGAAAAGAAACATTCTATTCTATACTGTTCTGATGTTGATGGTTTATTTCAAAATAAGAACCAGCCATATGACAAAACTGAACGGAGATTATTTATTGATGGCTCTAAGTACAGTTTAAAGGCTCTTTTGTATAATGGGAATCTGGAATGATGCGAATTTTTCACAATGTTTATTGGAGAAAGAAATGCAACCTGGAAATCTTCCAAGACCAGTTTTCTTGGAAACAATAAGAGTGAAAACGACAGACAAATTGAATGCTGAATTATTGAAAAATTATCACGACTTAAGTGCACAAATGTTACTCAAAATGTATTTTCTTCATTCGCATTTGGATTTTTTTCCACAAAACCTGAATGCGGTGAGCGTCAAACAAGGGTTCACCAAGATTTTGATGAAAATTGAAAGAAATTATCAAGGATTTTGGAACAAAAGCATGCTGGGAGAATATTGCTGAACTCTAATACGTGAAACCGAACCAATAAAATACACACAACGTTCAAATAACGCGATTCACTTTTTTCATTGATTTTTGAATAAACTAATGATTTTTTATGTAAAATAACGAATAAAAACATTGTTTTTGTACCTCGAAAACGTGACGTGATAGAGACTAAACCAATTACAGATTCGAATTTAGCCCACCTAATTACCGTAGTGAAGATATTTGGTTGCTACAGTCCAAAACATTGTTGGTCGCCGGTAGGGCGGCGGCTTGATCGGAAACACGTTTTTCAAATTTTTGGAAAAAATTACAATTTTATTTCCTCAAAAATTTTTGCAATTCTACTTCAGTAAAGAATACTACTTGGGTAAAGAATCATTGTAAATAATGCCGTATCAACCCTGTAGTTAAATCAAATTTAATTGAAATTTCCCAATTTTCCCAATCTGCGTGAGTCATGTTTATGAGCATTAAGATATTTTAAGAGTATTCTAAATAGGATGGTTTACCCACTCTCTTGTCCATTATCTTTCACCGCGAGGCAGCGAAATTACGACAAAAGTCTGTGTGGCAAAAAATTTTGCAAGCGGATTTATATAATGTAATTACGAGTTAGTGCTCTGGTTCAAATATAAAGTCGGTCAAAAAAAAAAAAAGAAACTCCAAAGGATTTCAGTAAATACATATTTTTTCCTATTTATTGCTCTATGCATGCATTCGCAGAAAGAGTGAAATTCCTTCGATAAATTTTTGCTCTAAATGGAAATACTTTTAAATAACTAATAATTCTATGCCGAACTAATACTTAGGCAATTAAGTATATTTAGTAATATCTTAATTAGTGCGTGTTCTACTTAAAATTAAACATCAATCTTTAAGGCAACCATAAGTTAACATCATATCGAAGATCATGTAAACCATAAATTTAGATTGCAGCAAATAATTCGTTCTGTATTGAATATCCTGCATGTATTCTTATTGTAGATATCCTTTAGATTTTATTACATTCATTCTGACACCTACTTTCAGCTTGTTTATTTTAAAATACAAAACTGTAAGCCATACAGCATCCTTAAAACCTTCAGATGCTTACACTCAACTCCCGCTGAGATGATCATATGTTTTCCTGCATCAAAAAGTAAAAACACATTTCTCTCAGTTCTGTGGCAACGCCCCCAAATTTTTGCAATAAATCCCATTCGTATTTTAATTTCAAGTACGGTGAGAAAATCTCCATTAATCTCTAATGAAAATTATTGTTGTTCACTTTATTTATGGTGTTGTTGGCATTTTTAAATTTTTCATTCTATATCCTAAGAGGATTACAAATGTTTTCCAGATAGACACACATTCTCATAATGCTGCTGGATATCAAGCGATTGCAACGGTGACATGAATGCACTTTTAGTGATCTCTTGGCATGAATATCCTTTTATGCGATCACAGTGGGATGCCTGCTAATTTGCACTTAAAATACTATTCCGTTTTTATGTTTGTTTTTGGTTTTATTTGTTTAGCCAATGGATGAAAAGACAGGGATGAAGGTGTTGACACAGCATAATGGAATTTGGAACATTTGTGAAGATTGCGAAACAATGGATTTTATTATTGGCAATATGAGTATTAGATATGACATTAGTTTTTAGCGATGAATTCAGTCAGTATTAAAATTTAGTGAAAAGTGTGAAACATATGTTTCGAAAGAAATTTTAAAGTTGTGAAATTACAGTGGTTTGTGCACCACACAAAAATAATTATAATTATAATCTATAATGTATAATGTATAATCTATAATATAATTATAATTCATAATAATTATAGATAACTAAGTGAGCGGCCGTGACATGATGTTTAGAACATGCAATTATCATTCGTGGATTCCAACCGCAATGCAAGCACTTATCAATATTTGATATGTCTGATGAGCACCTCCAGGAGTCTGGTAATCCGCAAGTCTAGTACATGTTTTTCAAACTGATGTTGAGAATCGTAGTTAAAATCTAGATCTCGTTGAGTAAGTCTAAGTATAGAATACGTGTAAGTTCTACTAAATCTCATTCAAGGACTACAAGAAAATTTATTTTATTTATTTTGTCTGAAAACGCAGAAAGTATAATTTATTGGAAGAGTATTCTGTAGTTGAACTTTTGTACAATAACAATTTATACTTGCGAGAAACAATAACGACTAGATATGACTACAACACATACAATCCTTTGATAGTTTTCATCTTATGCTACTTTACCAAAAACACCTTATGAACTACTCGATATATCTCTAATCTATTCTAACATCGTTGCTCGAAAGTACTGATCTGATAGTTATATGTTGTGTTGAAAATTTGTGAAGGTGTATAATTTTTGCATTTTTGAGTACCGGTAAAGGTATAAAACAAATTTATGGCAATAAATTTATGGCGCAACTAACTTCCCGCCGTTTACCAACAGATGGCGCCACCTGTAAGTACTACTCGATTCAGTAATAACCTAAACGTCATGAGCCAAGCTTAGGTATGCGATAAACATGCCACCTCGACGCAATAGTAACTTTCTTTTGACTTCATATTCGTTTGGTTGTGCAAAATAATCGCCATATGCGGGAAGTATTGATTTTTTTTCTTTCAATCAAAAACGGCGGTTGAAGCTCATCGAGAGCTTCAAAACGTTTATGGAGATGCTGCTTTAAGTGAAACAACGTGTCAAGATTGGTGCCGTCGCTTTAAAGACGGTGATTTTGATCTTGACGACTGTTCGCGTGCAGGAATACGACAAAACTTCGAAGACACTGTATTGACGGCGTTGCTCGATGGGAATCCATATCAAACAATGGTAGACCTTTCCGCCAAGCCATTTCCAAGCGATTGCATGCGTTGGAAATGATTCAAAAGCAAGGAACTTAGATTCCTTATGCGTTGAAGCCGGGGGACGTTGAGCGTCGTTTTTTTCGCCAGTAAACAACTTTTTCGGAGACAAAAAAGGAAGGGGTTTCTTCATCGTAATGTAACCAGTGATAAAAAATGGCTTCGTTACAACAATCCAAAGAAAAGAAAGTCATGGTCGCATCCCGCTCATGCTTCCACATCGTCGCCTCGGCCGAATATTCCCGCGGCGAAAGTTATGCTCTGTATTTGGTGGCACCAGGTAGGTGTTATTTATGATGAGCTGTTGAAACCAAGCGAAACCATTACTGGGGATCGGTATCGACTTCAATTAATGCGATTGAGCCGAAATCTGTGCGAGAAACGCCCACAATACGCGGAGAGGCACGAAAAAGTTATTCTTCAGCATGACAATGCTCGGCATCACCCGGTCAAGCCCGTTAAAACCTACCTGGAAATGCTGAAATGGCAATAGCCTCAAAATATGAACAGTTTTACCGTAACGGAATTCGAGCTTTGCCAGAGAGACGTGACAAATTAGAAGCTAGTTATGGGCAATAATTTCAATAAATCATTTGTAAACACGTTTTCATAATAAAGTTGAATTTATATAAAAAAAAAAACAGCGAGAACTTAGTAGTCCAGTCTAGTCTAGTCCATAAATTGGAATGAGAACGAAGCAAATATGTAAAGAATATTCATTGCACGTTTAGATATTTATGCAGTTAAAAAGGATTCGCAGAGGTTCTCAGTCATCATCAGGCTGAATTATAACACTGTATTTCCTTCTTTGGGTGAATCATCTTCGTTACAACAAATGTTGCAAAAATGTTGCATTTGGTATTTCTGTTGATCGGAGCATTATGGAAAAGTTTATAACCATCAAAATCATGTCAGATTAAACCTGCGTCTCAACCGTTCAAAAATGAAAATGTATGCATACGACGTTGCTGGCCTTGAGCGGCCTTATTGACATCTTCTGCTCCTTTCAGGTTTTGATTGAGTCCGACTTTTTTGCAATTTTTTCTTTAAGACGACTTAACATGAGCAGAGTGTTTAGTTTTTCTTCCTTAGCTACTCGTTGGTGAGCATTTTGTTTTTGGAAGAGGCCTTATTGGCTCAAGAGTTTTACAAAAACGAGCTTATATTTTAACAGTCTATGTTATTAGAGCGACTATTCGAGGCACGATGGTTAGTACACGCGACTATCGTTCGTATGATCATGGGTTCAATACCACATAAATCAAACTATCATTATTTGAACGGGGATTGCTTTAGTGTGTCTGACCAACACCTCGAGTAGGCGAATAATTGACACGTCTGGCATATGCTTTTCAAATCGTGTCTTTTGGAATCACCGTCAAAGCGTAGGTCTCGTCGGGTGTATCCAAAACTAGAATGCATTTAAGGTTACTGATTGTAAGAACCTCTGTCATATCTCACTTTGTGGGATGCGGTGGAATTTGTTTTTCTTAAATTATACCAAATCGACTTCCATTTCCTTGCTAAAGACAGACTTATGTTCCAGCGGTGTTGACAAAATATTTGTTACATTAGCTTCATTTAGCTTCAACTTGCACTGACTGAAAAGGAAGTTTTATGTTTTCTGGATTCCTCTTGAACTTTTATTTGGCATGATTAAATTACTTTTCAATAAATTTTTTAATTGTCACTTACTTCATGGACAAGCTATGGAAATTATTATTATTTGAAATTACCATTATTTTACTATTTATTGCTTTTCCTTCTTTACGAATTTTATACCTACTAGATGAAATTAATGAACCATCATTTGCATTAAAAACTATTGATCATCACTAGTATTGAAGTTATAAATATTTAGATTTTACTGATATTTCATTTTATTCCTACATAATTCAAACAAAATAATTAATTTCTAATGGATTGGAATGCCGGATTAGGATTAGGTGCTGATAATCGAATTATTTTGAGTTTAAATTTACAAATTCGAGTCTTACTGATATCAACTGATGTAACTCATTCATGAACTATTCCTTCTTTAGGTGTAAAAGTAGATGGAACCTCCGGTCGATTAAATCAAATTAACTTCCTAATAAAGCGAATTAGATTATTTTTTAGTTTAATCAAATCAAATTTGTAAAGCAAATCATAGTTTTATACCAATTGTTATTGAAAGAATCCCAATAAATTATTTTATTAAATGAACAAAAGAAAACAAAAAATTGATGAGGGGGTAATTTAGAACAGGTTTACACAATTTCCGCCTGGAATACCTGACTGTATTAGCCGATTAGCAAGTCTAACAAAAATTATAAAATATATTAAATCAAAGTGACTTTTGTTTAGTTTGGTCTATGTGATAGAACTTCATATTTATTCAAGCTCAAGACTAGTTTAGCTATTTGAAAAGCTTGATTAAGAAAAAGAAGATTTGTAAAATGATGTTCTTATAACGCCTGGCTGGCTGTATAGTTATTTCAGATGCATCCATGGTTCCTTATCGGCAAACTTGATATAATGATGGCGTACAGTTCATCAAGTCTTATGCATTTGGAACTTTCAACTTAAAGAGAATTCCTTCTTGATTGCACAGACTCGTAAAAGCATCACAAGCATTCACTAATGAGAAATATTCGCAAAACGTTTTTTCCTTATAGATAGTCAAAAGAGTTCAAAATGCATAAGATTTGACAAGCTGTTTACAATCATTTCCATTTGTGCCCTAATTTTTGACAGAATTTCGGACTCGAAAAACACCACAAGCATTCACTTATAAGAAATATTCGCAAAAAAATTTTCCTTATAGATAGTCAAGAGTTGACTTGACAAATTGTACACAATCATTACTATTTTTGCCTTAATTTTTGGCAGAATTTTCTGTCCCTGTACAGTATCATCAATCCATCAATTTCTCTCAATAGGATTGTTGCTAACCATCATTACCATGTAATGCTTTACAAGTTTTTTTGCGACTTAATTGTCGCTCCCCGTTTATGTGCATAACACATTCCGGTTCCCATAACTAAAATTAAAATATTTAAAAAATGATTTATAATCGTAAATGTCATAAAAGAAATGTAAGTAGAGACAAGAATTTGTTGACATTAAATATTGCGAAATCTTAATAAGGAAAACGTTTTCATATTTCATCAATAAAACTTAGTCATAGGCATGAGGTGATGTTCGTTATTTAGAAGCAGTGAACAGAGGTCTGGCACTACACAATTCCATAAGAAACTCATCGTATGAGCTGCATCCATCGTTGTACTCATACTGTGGCATTGTCATAAATTTTACTAAATTAAGTGAAATTAAAATTAATAACGTCTTGATTTGGTTGTTCCGTGATTTGTTTTAGTTGTGAGTGATTTTTCTTGTTTGTGTGTTCTCAGAGTCGCCCGCATAAATTTGCGTAAAAAGTTACCGCGTCAGATGGAACGCTATGCGATTCCCTCTCCCATCTTTAGACAATCAACCATTTGATGGCTTAGCTACAGCATTGCTCGATCAAAGCTTAAACAATGTCGTTGAGGTTTTGCTTTTATATTATTTTTTATTTTTTGTTTTAATTTTAAGTGCGAGAATGTTGGGAGTTTTTTTTGTCGTATCTGTTGGGAACCAATTTCGATAACCCGGTGAAGATTTTGTATGGAAATTTTTATTAGCAGATGTAGGGGTAATGATAGGATCATCCTCAAACTTTTATAATATAATATATATGTAATATAGTTTGTTTAGGGGGTTTGAATATTTGGGTCAGCTTATCAAGGCAGCTATGCTGAAAATGCAGTTTGCATTGTTGAGAGAATCGCCATCTTTTCGGTAGAAAATTTCCACGATACAGTGAGGAATTTTAAGCTCTGAGTATTGATGTCCCTTCCTACACTACAAATTATTTTCACATGCGAATGATTTACCTTCCGAGTGGACATAATTAATTTTACCGTCCGCTTAAATGATTTAAATGAATGGATTTAGATATACATTTGGACGTTATTATTTTTAAAAAATTAATTTCCAAATTGTATACTTTCATTATTAAAAAAATACTTTTTAATCGATTCACTAAATATAAACTTTGTTGCTCACACCGTATACAGGGTGGCGCACGAATCGTGCTACTATCAACTGTCAATGGGGACTGTTATTTAGAGATGTTGAAGAAGTTTTTTTATCCACAACTAGGTCGAAGACATACTCGTATCCCTTTAAACATTATTTGATCATGTTTTTGATGAAGTTAACGTAATCTAACCCTTCTGTAACATTTTCTGTAATTTAGCATGCATATTCTTTTTATCCATTGTAAAAATCACAAAATTCACTCAAATTGACTGAAAAAAACCGAGCCGTGTAAATAAATTAAATGAAAAATTGCACCCAAAATACTCGTTCTTATGTTGGGTAATAAAAGTTATAGTAAAAACGAATTCTGTCGAATTCGAATTCAGTTTTAGTTTTTTAACCGATTCACTAAATATAAAATTTCACCAAATATGGGGTAACGCACGAATCGTGCTACTATCAACTGTCAATGGGGAGTGTTACTCAAAGATGTTGAAGGAGTTTTGTTTACCCAGAACTGCAACGAAGACGTATCCGTTTCGACAGCAGTTTGTTCCAGCAAGATGGATTAACTGTGCACATAGCTCCAACGCAAATTCCCACACAAACTAATACCAAAAAACTCTACTTTCCAATGGCCCCCAGGTCACCTGACCTGACTGCAGCAGACTTTTTTCATAGGGTTATGTCAAGCAAGTTGTGTATAAAACGAAACAAAGGAATCTGACTGAATTGAATCAATCTATTAAAACACCAATTGCTGCGATCCCGCAATGAATAATTTTCTGATCAGGTGTCGCACATGTGTGAATGAACTTAGAAGTGATTTGCGGCCTATCATCTTCAAAACTAATAAGTTATATAAAATAAAATTGAATATTTCATACAATATCAAAAGAAAAAAATGAACAAAATACTTTGATTAAAAAAACTTTTTGAATATCTTATTGTATTGCAATTGGTGCTCCAGCCTGTATTCAACATTGTATTGAAACATTGTAACAGATTTTACCTAAGTGGAAAATTCCGAGCACAGAGGCCAGATTTTCGCTATTAGGGTAACTTCGGGTATTGTGTAATGCCAAATTCTATTTTGATAATAATTGCATATATTAGGTGGGGTACTAAGTTCTCGCTGTTTCATTTTTTTATAAAAATGCAACTTTATAATGAAAACATGTTGACAAATGATTCATTGAAAGTATTTCCCATCGCCAGGTACTACTTTTTCCCATCTTTCTTGCAAAACTGATATTCCGTCACGTTAAAACTGTTCATCTTTTGAGGCTATCCACGAATTTAGCCATTCCTTGATGTCGTCCTATGAGTGGATCTGCCGGTCAGCCAGACCGTGTGCAATCGAACGGCGCAATATCTGGAAAAGACTTCTCATTCCAGGTTTTAACGGGCTTGGCCACGGAAGGTAGAGGGTTGTCATGTTGAAGAATCACTTTTTCGTGTCTCTCCGCTTATAGAATAGTTCTCTTCTCAATCGCATTAATTGAAGTCGTTACCGATCCCCAGTGATGGTTTCGCTTGGTTTCAACAGCTCGTAATAAATAACACCGATCTTGTCCCACCAAATGCAGAGCACAACCTTCGCAGCGTAAATATTCGGACGACGTAGAACCATGACCGGGCAGTCCCCATGACTTTATTTTCTTTGGATTACTATAATGACTCGTTACAATACGATGAAGAAACCCCTTCCTTTTTTGAAGCTTCAACTCAGAGGGCTTCAGGCTTCAACTCAGAGGGAACCCAAGTTCCTTGCTTTCGAATTGTTCCCAACGCATGTAATCACTTGGTTATGGCTTGGCGGGTAACTCCTAATACTGACGGTTGTCACCATCAAAATCACCGACGGAACCAATCCCGACACGTTGTGTTAGTTAAAGCAGCATCTCCGCAAACGTTTCGAAGTTCTCGATGAGCTTCAGCCGCAGTACAAAGAAGAAAATCAATACTTTCACGTATATGACAATTATTTGGTACAAAATCATACATATTCACACAACCAAAAGAACATGACGTTAAAAGAAAATCACTATTGTGTCGAGGCGATACGTTTACCATATGCCTAAGCTTGGCTCATGACGGACTTACAACTGGCGCCATCTTTTGGCAAGCAGCGGGAACTTTGTTGCGCACCTAATATTCATATATACTGGCGGTTTTTCTTTTCGATTTCTGTTGGGAATCAATTTCGATAACTCGGTAAAGATTTCATATAGAATTAGTGTTAGCAGATGTGGCAGTAGCGGTAAGATCATTCTTGTTATGCACCATATGATTTGTTTAATTGGTCTGAATATCTGGATCAGATATTGAAGAAAAAACCTGCTGGAAATGCAAATAACATTTTGTAGAGACATTCAAGGTCTTCTCAGTAAGATATTTTCAGGAAACAGATTCATTTACATAGCAGGAGTTTTAAACTTCTAGTGTTAATATTCTCACGTACATTGTGCTCCATTTTCGCCTGCAAACAATCATCTCTTCATATCGCGAATGTCCATATAAAGCTATATTGATTATCATTTATTATTATAAACCATAATAAGCATACCTCTAGAGTAATTTACATTCTGTATCAGACAAAAGTGTTGATGCCTGTGATCGAACATACTTTTCCCATAGTACAATGGCAATGACAGAAGCAAGATGGTGTGAAGTATCACTCTCATAATAGCTAACAAATTCATTGAGTGCATAAGCAGTATTTAATACATTACTAACTTCTGAATATGGTCATTGTTATGAGTGTTACTTGCCATATCATAAACCACTTACATCAAAAGATATGTACGATGATATTTTAATCTTCCTCTTATCAATTCAGCACATGTTAATTAAAATTTGAAACACACTTAGAAACGCAATGGTGTAGAAAAGAGTCCAGTAGAGGAACGATTAATAAATAGTTTAAACATAACATCAACATTATTTGCAACCCAATAATATAGGATGGATCGACTACGTGTTTCTATTTAAATCATGTATCATATTAACTCCGAAAGCAGTCTCCATCTTGAAATAATGACTGGAATGACTTCGAAATCAATACATTTCTATTTGATGAAAGTTCGGAAATATTGAGAACTTATTTCCGAGCCGACTGTATGTTAGAATGTCATTGCAGTTTTCAGGACGATAGCACGATATTGTACTTTTGTGTACTAAATTCGGTAAACACGTTTTAGCGATATCAATTGGCTCAGTCGCAGTTGCCATGAAAGGCTGCTGTTATGCCGCAGAGCCTTTCAAAGTCTGAACAAAAACGTGGGGCTTCCACATCTGTGTGGTGTCAGAGCTACTACCCGTGCCCCTAGCGGAATTACTACCACTCGGTTGCTTATCTTTCTTATCATTACCATTATCAATTTTGTCCGCATTGCCTCAGGAGGTATAATTTGTGTTATTACTGCCGTTCTGCTGCTGCTAGCTATTGCTGTTCTATATAACAGACTACTCCAGACAAAATTTAATCCGTGGTTGTAGATTTACATAGCAATCAAGGAGTGATGTAAGTCTGCGGCACATAAGATCCTTGATGTTGGTTATATCTTGTTTGTAACTGCGGCCAAACTTTAGATGTACTACATGTTTGTAATGAATGCAGTTTATAGTCGAAAATTCTAACTATGTATGAAATTAATTAGTTAATTAGTATTGAAGTACTAGCAAAAGACCATAAATTTAAAAATTTTAAAAAATTGTCGATCAATAGTTAACTTATATAATTCATTTTAAATCAAATAACATGTATGATAGAGCATAAAACTTAAACACGCTGTAAAACGGCCTACATAATATTATTGTGTTGGGACCCAACAAACCAAATAAGTAAATGGGCTATATCTTGGGATTACAGAACGCGCTGTCGAAAAGCATCCATAACACCACCATTGCTATCTCGTGGGCATTCGTTACTTATATAAGTTTTCCAGTGGACATGAATTCATAGCCGGCTTCTAAGATAAAATTAATTCAGCTCCGCTTTTAAAACTATATAAAAGAAAATAAAATACAGGCTTATCTATTTAGCGGTTTCGGAATCGCCGGTCTGGCAAGGCTGTCAGCTGTTAGATTTGTGTCATCTGAAGTGTTATTTATTTAGTGAAAAGTTCGCCATTTACGAATTCGGATCGCATAACAACCGAAGAATGCGTAAAAATAGTTAAAACTAACTACAAAAGTGTTGATTTAAACGTGGGCACTTTTCGCGCATATTTGACCTACTGAGCCAGGAATTGGCAAGGGTATAAAGAAATTTTTAAGATATTGGAAGCGTTACAAATGTGGTCAACATCGAAATGTACGCACGGCCGAAAATATTGCTTCTACTAGTGAAAGTGTGGCGGATAATCGGAATTTCAATTCAGAGTACTAAGCCTGTATGATAATCGACTTTATTTTTTGCCTGCAATTGAAGAAAGGACGAATATGAAAAGGACGAATGAACTGATACCAACAATACGGTGCCACAAGCCACGCAACATGAGCAATTTTGGCTTTATTGCAAGAGAAATTTGCAGAAAGTGTAATTTTGCGTTTTGGCGACGTTAATGGCCACCAAGATCATGCGATTTGGTGCCGTTATACTTTTTTTATGGGGTTACGTCGAAGGCCGTGTTTACGCGGATAATCCCCAACGGTTGGAGCATTTGAAAATCAAAACTCGCCAAGTTATCGCCAAGATACCGTCCGAAATGTGCGAAAAAGTGGTCGAAAACTACCTCAAGAGGATTCGCTGCTGCTTCTGTCATTTAAATGGGATTGTATTTCGTACATAATGATAAGATTTAAGCATTATAATTAAATAAAAGTTTCATCGCAGTCATAGCTCTATGTATGTTTTATTTAACTTTATTTTTGAAACCGAAAAATGGATAATCCAGTACCTATCAAACATCAGTTGGATCCCCCTTCCGTTGGTGGAAAATTACTATGCGCACATTTTTCAATGATTTTGTTATCATTTTTTATTTTTTTAATCTAATCAGTAAATAAATTGTTATTATTATTAACATGGAAATTCTGTATATTCGGTCAAAAAGGCAACGGACAAAGGGCAATAAAACACAAAATATTTATTATTCCTTTAAATTTTTTGTGTCGTTTCCAGACATTCGCTTCCGAAACAATTAACAAATAATCCAATTAGAAAAATGTTTCCGTTTTCCAAAAATACTTCAATTCCTGCAGTGGATTCGTTTTTGTGTCTTCCATAGACTGAAAACGGATGCCTCGAAGTAATTTAAGTTTTGGAAAAGAGTAAATTATTAGCCAGAGCAATGCCAATTTAATATGGTGGTTGTCCGATAATATTTGTCGAGTTTTTGGTCAGAAAATCATTCACAATGATAATCTTGTGAGATGGTGCGTTATTGTGGTAAAAATGGTTGAGTTGTTTCTAAGAGTCTGGACGTTTGTGAACCTAAAACCCTGTCGCACAGTAAGAGAACGCTCAACATAAACTAGACTTTTGGTCGACTTTAACGTGACTGGGCGCCTGGGTTTCATATCAGACTTGAAAACTTTTGCCTCATCACCACCTAGAATGCGTTATAAGTGGAGTCAGAATTGACTAGTTCCAGTATGTTCACAGCGATCTTTACGCTATTGGGTTTCTAAGAAAGTTCTGATTTTTCGGAACTAATTGAACGGTAATGCATTTATACTAAAACTATCACGTAACTATCAGATGAAAGCAATCGCGGCACCAGCTTTCTCATCTTCAAATCTTCGGTCAATATAGCACTTTTTGAAATGCCTATCATTTCAGCTAACTCACGCACTTTCGGCCGACCATCATCCAATACCACTATGTGGTCTTTCTTAACAGTGTCTGGCATGGACACCTCAATTTGTCGATCACTACGGTGTTCGTCTTGGCCGATCGTACGACCTCGTTTAAACTCTGTTACTCAATATTTTACAGTTGTAAACGAATTAGCAGACTCCCGCAGAGTATAATCTCGCTCGGCTTTGATATTGGTTAGATTGAGACTTTTCAAATGAAAATATTGAATTACATGATGGTGATTCATTATTTGCATGTTTACAAATTCGCTAAGATTGTTTACATTTGATGGTTCAATAAAAATACTAAACTATGTGGCGCCTTCAAACTTAAAACACATGTTTTATAAGGAAGCCACTTTTCACCAAAATATTTTTTTGTTCAGACTGCTAGCACCATCTATACTTCAGGTCGCCTAGTTTTGGGGCCACCCTCGTACTTTGAGGCCTAAGGCAAATTACGTTAGTTTTGTATGGATTAAGCAATAAAATGTTCAATATTGCAAATTCAAATATTTTCATTTTTATTGCTAACACGAAATTGTAAGACTAGAATAAGCAGACGTCGTCCGCTAACATACATATATAGCTTGCCGTTTGAATTAAGATGTTACAAATCATTCAAATATATAGAAAGAACAACGGTTCCAAGCCACTACCTTGTGGCACTGCTTAGGCTACGGAACCCGTGAAAGTTTACAACTAATTAATATGAGCATACTGTTTTTCTGCTGGAAGAGTAACTCTCAAATAGTGAAGATTCACGTACTTTAATATCATAAAATATACAACTTATCATGGTCTGCAAAATCGAATGCCTTAGTGAAATCAAAATATACTCCCGCAACTGCACTGTACCCTTCATCCAAACCTTTACAAATGTATTGCGTGGAGTCAGATTGACTAGTTCTAGTATGTTCTCAGTAATCTTTGCGCTCGGCACCAGCTTTCTCATCTTCAAATCTTCGGTCAATATAGCACTTTTTGAAATGCCTATCATTTCAGCTAGTTCACGCACTTTCGACCGACGATCATCCAATACCATTTTGTGGATTTTCTTAACCAAGTCTGGCATCGACACCTCAATTGGTCAACCACTACGGTGTTCGTATTGGCCGATCGTACGACCTTGTTCAAACTCTAATATTCAATATTTTACAGTCATTAAATATTCGGACCGCCCACGTACTTTGAGGCCTAAGGTGAATTGTAAGACTAGAACAAGCATATAAGCATATAATATATAATTTATTTGAAAAAAAAAGAAAACATTAATTCAAACATAACGCAGACCGGTAGTGACCACAATTGCATACATTTCATAAAGCATTTCAAATAAAACACCAAGGCGTGTTTTGAAGTAAATCCAAAACATCAATTCAAATCCAATATGTCAATTCCTTTCTTTTAAATATGTTCATGATTGGAGGGAATTGACAATATTACAAAATTTAGGTCTAATAAAGCGTCATGCTAAGTTTTAAAACATTTAAAATGCAGTAATTTTTTTGTGGGAAAACTCCAAAGGATTGTAACATTATCATCCAATTTCTGTCTCTACCTATCGTTTAAAGTCTCTCCTCAACGAATAAGAAGTAATGAAAATAGTGTTAAAATATGTCACAAACCGGTATTTCCAGAAGACTGGACCCGTAACCTTCAAAAAGACCCCACAAAAAGTCATGAGGTAAAAATTATTGCTGGGTTAACAAGCTTACCATCAACCGTCAATATACGATATTTGCATTGAAACATTTCTTGAGCACATTCTCTCGTTTGGTTCGTACAATTGTTTCTCGTCCAAGTGAAAGAATGAAAATTATAATGTTTCAGATCCAAATTCAAGATGAATGAGGGCAAACAAACAAACACTTTGCACCGCCAACAAAACAATAGAGACGACGACACCAGCGAGTAGAAAACGTCGACTACTATAAACGTCTTGTGTATATGACTTTATTGATGGCATTCCCAGACATTGTGGAGATCATTCCCATCCCCACTGGGTACTACTAAGTATATGGATCGTGTGGAGAGTAGTGGGGTCACAATCAACGGCAGCAACAACAGAAACCACATGAGCAGTAAGTCCTCACGATCATCATCACCACGATCATCATCGTCGTCGGAATTGAAAAACAGAAACGCACAATCATCACTGGAAGTGGAAATAAAGACTCACATATTCCCTTGTCCAACTGTCGGGTTTAGTTGCACTTGATAAAGACTTCAAGATTGTTATCAATTTTGAAACAAAAATGATGAGCAGAGAGTACAATGACGATGATGACAATGAAGGTGATGCTTATGATGATGGTGATGGCGATGGAGATGTTGATGTGTTCAACACAAGGAGGATGCTGGATATGATTACACTGATGTACCCCTGCATCGAAATAAACATAACTGGGTCCCTTTTGTTGATTTGTTAAAATGCGTATGATAAAGAATGACGACGATGATGATTGTTTTTTGACAACTCAATTCTCACAGAATCCCGATATGCGACCATACTTATTCTGTGTAAGCAACAGGACACAATAGATAGTTAGGAGCGTCGTATTCAGCAAATTATGTGTGTGAACTTACCCAACTGACCGACCGTCATCAGCATCATAAATTGATTGAGTTGAGTACAAAATGCTGCTGTAAATGTGTCCGTAGTTTGATTAAGTTTTAGTGCAAATTTACAAATGTAATGCGATTTGCAAAGGAATGTTGGTATTGTATTTGGTGTGACAGAAAGTTTTAATTATCGTTTTTTAGAAATAGACACGTTGTAATTTTTGCAGATTGTTTTAATAAGGGAATAATTGATAAGATGGAGAGGCGAAATATTATGAACGATCACCAACGACCATAAATGGCCCTACATCATCATCTTGTCCAAAGTTAGTATGTCTCACATTGGGGCGTCCGAAAGCTATATAAAACAGATGTGGCAGTTGATTTATATGGGGCTTGTAAAAAACTTGGGTCGGTGTAGCCCATTTTCAACTGAAATCGTCCTTGACTCAACCAAATCATATGTTTTAAATATAATCAAATTCTAATGAAAACTGGTCGATCTCTCTTGCATCGACCTTTGCCAAAGCCAAAGCCACATCCACTCCGGGTGGCTCTCGGTGGCAGCTTTATAGTAGATGAACTCATGATACGTGTTGGCCTGTTTTTCTAACGTATTCTGTACGATATATTTCAGTCATTGACGTAGCAATAAATTCTCTCTGGCGGGGCTACATTCATTTTTTCATTATTCTCGAAAGCTAAATTTACCCCACAACTTTCTTTAGCAAACTACAGTGTTTGTAGATTAGGTACATTAATCTAAAAACACTGAGAGGCGCTAAAAAAAACTTGTGGGAGTGAGGCTAAGTCACCCTTGGTGCGCCTATGTTTGTATGTAAATTTTTTAATAATCGGGACTAAAATCAAGTTGTTAAGGTTATATTATGTTGGATAAAAAGCTGTCAGGATTTGATATAACGCTCTCAACTAGCGTAAAAAATCTTATATACATTGTCAGAATGCCTTTCCGAAAATGAAACGTGTATATTCCAATTGCCAGTCATGTCAAACTGTATTTGGATCTGCATGCCCAGAATTAGCCCATCGCAACTGGTCTTAAATAACTCTGCCAGCAGGTCATCAGCACTTTCAGATTTTTTGTGCTTAAATCTGGGGACTATGTTCTTTTCACGGTGAAAAAATTCCAAGAGTTATTGTTCGCTCATGAACAAATTTTGTGCCATTACTAGCTTTTTTGTACAAATTTCCAACACTGAAATCGGAGCAATTGATATTTATACGTCATAACATGTTCGACAAAATATTTGTAAAATTATATAATTCTGAATTTTGGTATTACAATTTCATTCCTCAAATGTTTATTTATAAATGTATTATCGAATATATCACGTAAAATTGTAAGTTGTTCCGATTATAGTGTTGGAAACCAACAAAAAAAAAAGGTTGGTGTTGCCATATGAAAATTGTTTTCCCTATTGAAAAACATAATACTGTCTGATTGAAAAATTTTATTCTAACATTTTGTAACCATTTTTTTATATGATCTGTCATCGCGGACAGTTAGCATAGCACCAGCCTTAAGCCATAATATCACTATTCTGTCTATAATTATAGCCCCGTCAAAAATTATAGCGCACTCTATGTATGCGGAGAACTGTCGGCATTACTTCGCTCAATGCATAAAAACTTCTTTCTCTTCAAAAGATGATCTATCCTTCTTTCCTTCGCATTTAATTTTTTCCTGAATACGTGTTACAATTGTCTGCAACAGTGCCTTCCACTTATTACCAAGCGATCAATTTGGTCTTTGCTAATGTTATCAGGATATAGTAAAGTTGTATTTTTGGACATCTGATTTCAGTTAACGTGTTCCTACTATGCTCCTCACATATGCCTGTATCAAGCAACACAGATTTTACGTCTTAAACATCTCGTCCGTTCCGCGGTATCTCCCTGGAAAAGAGGTGATAACCTCATGTTTTGCAGAATATATACGCCAATCGTGTAAAGGATTTTTTTTCGATAAAATTCTCAGAAATTGTACGTTAACAAATTCTCCTGCATCTCACGAATGAGCTTTGGAAGAGATTCTCACACTCAGTAAGCCTACAACCATTTAATATTTAGACTCATCGCATGAAACTACCGTATAAAGACGGCTTTGGATCTTTTACTTCATGGCGATTACTCGACTACTAGTTTTATATAAGGTGCGCCATTAAGTTCCAGTTGTTTAGCAATAGATGGTGTCAGCTGTAAATGTAAGTTGGTTCTGCTATAACCTAAACGCCAAGCTTAGGCATATGGTAAACATACTGCTGAATATACTCATATCCTTTTGGTTGCATGAATATGTATGACTTAATGCCAAATAATCGTCATATGCGGGAAGTATTGATTTTCTTCTTTCAATCGAAGAAATCGGCGGCTGAAGCTCATCGAGAGCATCAAAAAGTTTACGGATATGCTGCTTTAAGTGAAACAACGTTTCGAGATAGACTCCGTCGCTTTACGGACGGTGACTTTGATATTGACGACCGGTCGCGTGAAGAAAGACGAAAAACCTTCGAAGATACTGAATTGACGGCATTGCTTGACAGGGATCGGTGTCGCACGCAGGTAGAGCTTGCTTCAGTATTAGGAGTTACGTGCCAAGCCATTTCCAAGCGATTAAATGCGCTGGGAATGATTCAAAAGCAGGGAACTTGAGTTCCTTATGAGTTGAACCCAAGGAACGTTGAGCGCCGTTCTGTGAACAACTGCTTTAGCGACAAAAAAAAAAGGAATGTCTTCTTCATCGTATTATAACGGGTGATGAAAACTTGATTCACTACAGCATTCCAAAGAGAAGAAAGTTATGTGGGCTGCCCGGTCATGCTTCTATGCCGTCGCCTCGGCTGAATAACCACGCTACTCTGTATTTGATGGAACCAGGTCGGTGTTATTTATTACGAGCTGTTGAAATCATGACTGGAGATCGGTATCGACTTCAACTAATACGATTGAGCCGAGCTCTGCGCGAGAAACGCTCACAATACGCGGAGAGGCACTAAAAAGTGATTCGTCAGCATGACAACGTTCGCCCTCACGTGGCCAAACCTGTTAAAACTTACCTGGAAACACTAAAATGTGAAGTCTTACTTGTTGCGTTCGATGGCACATGATCTGGCTGACCAACAGTTCCATTCATATGACGACATCAAGGAATGGCTAGAAACGTGGATAGCCTCAAAAGATAAACAGTTTTACCGTGACAGATTGTCCAGAAGGATAGGAAAGATTGTAGCTAGCTATGGGCAACACTTTTAATGAATCATAATAAAGTTGCATTTTTATAAGAGTTTTGCACTTTCTTCACAGAAAGTTCTGATTGGCGAGTAAAGCTTAGTCTTTCTTTTTAATGGAGTTGTATCCGATCTCTTCCGCTTGTTTTTCAAAGACATTGCACTTTCTTTCAGTTGCATTTAAAATCATTCGGCGAATGCATTCGATACCTTTCGATAAGCTACATTACGTCGATTTTTTGTAAAGAATGCAAGATTTAAATTTTAAATAAAACACAGATATTTAAAAAAAATCGTGAAACTTTATTATATCGTAAAGTAGACAGAATGAGGTTATGTATGGAACAACACATCGGGCAGATGACCGCCGCGGCTTTGCTGGCACACGCGAGTTTTTAATGAAATTTTCAATGAAAGTTTTGCATAAATGCTACAATATTTCATTAATGCAGCGTCCAATTTCCTCTTTTAAGACTTGAATCGTCACCGGCTTATTCGCGTAAACCATCGATTTCAAAACACCCCGAAGAAAAAAGCCTAATGATGTTAAATCGCACGATCTAGGCGGCCAATTCTGGTCTCCAAAATGCGAAATAACACGACCGGGAAATGACTGATGCAGCAATTGAATTGTTTCTCTAGCTGTATGACATTTATTCTTCAATTCTAGGCACGAAAAAACTGGTTATCATTTCATGATACCGAACACCATTGACTGTTTGCACTTGACATGCCTCATTTTCATAAAAAAAGGCTCCAATGATTCCTCCAGCCCAAAATTCACACCACACAGTGACACGTTGAGGATGCATTTGCTTCTCGTGAATCACTCGAGGATTTTCCTCACCCCAAATGCGACAATTCTGCCTATTGACGAAGCATCAAGATGGAAATGGGCCTCGTCACTGAAGATGATTTTATCGGCAAAATCAGCATTTTCATGTTGTCTCTCCAATACCCAATTAACGAACTCCCTTCGCTGTCCATGATCAGCTGGCTTCAGGTCCTAAGTCAATTGAACTTTGCATGCATGAAGATGCAAATCTTTCGTCAAAATTCGCTGCATAGTGAATTTGGAGACACCAATTTGCTGAGCTCGGTGTCGAACTGAGGTGGGTGGAGTTTGAGCGACATCATCACGTACAGCTGCGACATTTTCGGTCGATCCACCTGGTCGAAGGCGCGTTGTTGTCTTTACAACATCACTAACAGACCCAGTTTTGGCAAATTTATCCATTAATCTCTTTACAGTTGACTCTTTTGGAGCATTATTGTGACCCCAAATTGATCGCAATTTGCGAACTGTAGCGGCAAAACTTTCACCATTTTGGTGTAACAATTTCACAATGAGAATGCTTTGTTCATTCGTGTAGCGCTCCATTTTTACTAACCTCGTACCTTCTACTAGCAAACAATAACAATTGCTCAAATGTCAAACAATGACAGTTCGAATGGCGCCAAATTTAAATCTTGCGTTCTTGTTGGGGCACTCTTTGTGTTGTTTATGACCCCTTTTTGCGAGCCATCTAAGAATTTTTTGTATTGTATTAATCATTAGCCGGGAATCTGGGCTTATAATGCGGCAAATGGTATTAGTGTCTGGTATTGTCGATTTTTTGTTCTTCTATAAAGGTCTAGGTAGGGTTCCTCTGAAATCAAGTTTTAACCCCTGTTCCGGAACGTTCCGAAAAAAAAAACATTTTAAATCATTTTTCTGGCTTTTAGAATAGGTTAACTTAGTAATTTTTGTAATAGGCTACTCTTCTACGACGAGACAAATAAAATAGTAAATCGAGACACAATTTAATGGAAGCATTTATATATCCTGTAAAAGATGTTTGTGTCCAATTTGTTAATTTGCCAGATGTATTGTATTGTATCAAACTAAAAAATTTAAGTTCTCACTTATTAAAAAATTGATCATTGCATTAAAGCACTAAATGTGGGGCAAAACCAAAAGTGTTGAGAAGTGGAATTTTTCGTCAATTTCAATTTCGTCAATGTAAACTCAGTGTGTAAATAGAATATTTTTTCTCATATTCTTAAACATATTCGCATCGCTAAAGGCACGCCAAAATGCCAACCCTTTCGCATAATTGCAATTGTGATTTATGTTTATTTCACTGACAATTAAGACAAATGCGCGCACATTTGACATAAAATCAACAGTATCAGGAGTAACAACATCGCAACAACTTTAACTGCCACGATAACCCTAAATTCTGTTGCACAGAAACTTTAATAACAAGACCACGAACTCCGTCCACAACTGTACTAAAATTGAAAATTCAATTAAATCAATTAAAGAGCCATATTGTTGGAAAAGGGCACTCACGTTGTCCGAACATCTTAAACACCGAAACAATGTTAACCCTTTTTGTCGGTTCTTGTAAGTAAAAAAAACAAAACAAAAATTGCTGGTGTTGCTGCCACTGCTGCTGCTGCTGATGATGGTGGTGTCTGAATGCCAAATGTTCATTCATTCATTTCCTTCATTGCTGACAATTAATTTGTTCAATGCAATTTATTTGAGTTTCCAATTCTCAGTGTTGAATAGTTTTACCCCGTTGACAACATTCTTGATCAATTTGGTTTGCATTGTCACGTCAGGGAATTGAATTGTGTCTTTGAGGGTTTGACCTTTAGAGGTCAATTAAATTGTCACTACAATTAGTGTTTTTGTTCTTGGCACCATCGTCAACAAGGGGCCATCCACGGGAGGTGGCATTTATTGGGCTCGTTTTGTTTGTATACTGAGGGCACATTTTCTTTAAGGCAAATTTATTTATTTATTATTTATTATTTATTTATTATTTATTATTTATTTATTATTTATTATTTATTGTTTATTATTTATTATTTGTTTTTTATTATTTATTATTTTTTACTTGTTATTTATTATTTACTATGTATTTGTCATTTATTACTTATTATATATTATTTATTATTTATTATTTATTATTTATTACTTATTATTTATTATTCATTATTTATTATTTATTACTCATTATTTATTATTTATTATTTGTTATTTATTATTCATTATTTATTATTTATTATTTATTATTTATTATTTATTATTTATTAT
>JAHXMU010000640.1:526197-564868 GCA_019455685.1 Philornis downsi
ATTTATTATTTATTATTTATTATTTATTATTTATTATTTATTATTTACTATTTATTATTTATTATTTATTATTTACTATTTACTATTTATTATTTATTATTACTATTATTGTTATTATTTATGTGAAAGAGACCAACTTACGTTTCTTTCCATTCCAATTAGAAGACAGTACTGGTAGCTTTCGAGAGAAAAATACTCCGGAAAATATATGGATTCATCATCATTAAAGGAGAGTGTCGGCCGGAGAGTATATGCCGACATCGACGTGGTCGAACGCAATGATATACAGTGATTGCGTTGGCTGGATTATGTTGTGCGGATGGACCTGAATGCTTCGGCACGGAAAGTTTTCGACAATGACCAAACTCCGTTGGAAGGACCAGGCTTTTAAAGAGGAGAAGCGCAGAAGATCGAAGCGCTTGCAATTATTTTCTACAGGCGGCGTATAATAAACAAGTGTGTCTATTCCAGGATGGACCTAAATGCTCAGGCACGGAAAGTTTTCGACAACGAACTCGATGGACGGCGCAGAAGAGGACGACCAAAACTCCGTTGGAAGGACCAGGCTTTTTAAATACTGTTGAAGCTTGGTGTGACGAATTGGAGGAGAAGGGCAGAAGATCGAAGCGCTTGGAATTATTTTCTACGGGCGGCGTATAATAGATATGGAAGTCTATTCCAGTCGCCACATAAGAAGAAGCGAATACCATCAATTATGATAGAATTCAAATTATCAAATCTTAACGTAACAAACATAAAATAATAATAATTTTATATTTTCTCACCCATGAACAAAAGACTTTACCGGGATGGAGGATAACTAAAACGCAGTTAATGTTAATGCAAATTGCTTTAATGTGTTTTTCTTCAAATGTTGTGTCTTGTGGTTTTATTCTAGAAACTCATTACTGATTATTTAATCTGATTATCATTGGGGTCGACATTTGATGATAAAACATCACGCAAGCTTTTTAAGTGAGCCACATATATTATGCAATTGGTAAAACAACTAAATGTGTTACGAATTCAGTGATTTGAGTTTAAGACCACTTTCGTAAGGAAATTTGTTTTTCAAATAAGTTTTATACGATAAATACAACACAGAAATTTCATTGATCGTATCTAGTTTCGCAAATTAGTTTTGAACCCGGCCAATCTTTTAAGATTCTCAGCTTCTTTTGCGAACGTTAAGGTTTGATTTTCTAGCGGCCTCCGTTTATATCAAAATCGTGAACATAAGGAGTTGTGAACAAACAAGTTGATAGAAATTCTCAAATTTTTTTTACATTCGGAAGCTATAGTATGAAAATCTACATCCAACATAAGGACTAGACGAAAACGTCAATCAGTAATATCCGATAAGTTAGATAACAATGAAGACGCCGGTCTGCGGCGATAAGACGGATGAATGTTAATAATAAATTATGTCTGAAAGATAATATCTTCTGAGCATTCGCAAAGGATGCGGCGGCCCACCTCATCATTTTTCAAAACACTTCTACGCAGCAGCTCTTAAATGTGGCTGTAATCTCGACCTTTTTGCTAGTGCAAATTGTAAATTGTTATTGACCTGCCACTATAAATTTTACTCTTGAGATACCATTATGAGATACCTCACTACATTAAGAGATGACGCGATCAGCGGACTTCGCCTTCAGTAAATTCATTGCACGAATAGTGCGGTAGTTTGAAGGGTCAGCAGACTTTAATTGAATTTATTGAATTAAACTGTACCTGGCAAATATTTCGTCAAAACTGAACTTTTGTCAACCAACATGTCAGAATTATGGCTGATGTCCTTATACACTATGACGTTTTCTGACGACCAACCCAGAGGCTAATGCAAGGGATTTTTTAGATCTGCTCCAAATCAGTTTTTTTTTAATTTTTTGAAAATTTGAGAATAGCTGAGGGAATGAAAATATATATCATTTAAGCCGACCAAGTACCTTTTGGGGGTGTTTCATGACTTTTTCAGACGATTAATGTATCTAGCTGACTGGTTGCCACTCTTAACACAGTCAAATACAGGGTGTTCTTCGGGAAGGTATACTACTTTGTTCTGCCGCCATTTTGGTAAACATTAGCCTTGACAGTTCATATTTGGCAGTCGTGAAGTAAAGACGTGACAAATTTATTATGGAAAAATATTCGATAAACCAACGTGTTTTAATCGAAAAACATTTTATCAAAATCATTTATCGATTACTGTGACGATGAGAGAGTTACGTGGAACTTTTGGAAACAAAGTGCCAACAAGACGCACTATTTATCGTGTAGTGAATGATTTCGAAGAAAGAGGGTCTGTAGCTAATAGGGCCAAGCATGGACCACATCGTACTGCAAGATCGACTGGAAATATTACTGTTGCTCAAGAAAGTGTTCAAAACAATCCATCAACCTCAATTCGATGTCGTGCTCAGGAGCTTGGTCTTCAAAGAACAACTTTGGCCACAATTTTTTACAAGGATTTGCATTTGTTTCCATTTAAGATTCAGTTGACACAAGAGCTTCTTCCACAAGACCATTTACGTCGCCGTACATATGCCAATAAGATGTTACAGCTCGCCCATGACAACCCCGATTTTCGTGAAAAAATCATAATGAGCGACGAGTCACATTTTCATTTGAATGGATATGTGAATAAACAGAAAGTTGGTTCTGGGCAAACTCTCTCTCTCTCTCTCTCTGGGAAAACTCTCAAATTATTCATCAGTCACCTTTGTATCCATTAAAAGTGACAGTCTGGTGTGCAATTTGGTCAGGAGGAATCATTGGACTTTACTTCTTTGAAACTGAAAACGGCGTAACGGTAACTGTCAATGGGAAGCGATATCGTGATATGACTGAAAACTTTTTAACGCCACAACTGCATGCTTTGGGCGTGATTAACATGTGGCATCAACAATACGGTGCCACATCGCATACATCTAGGATTACAATGGAATTGCTGTGAGACCTCTTTCCACAACAAATTATTTCAAGAAAGGGTGATGTTGATTGGCCTCCACGGTCGCCTGATTTGACTGCTCCGGACTTCTTTTTGTGGGGATGTCTGAAAAGCAAGGTTTATGCAAACAAACCAGAAACGCTTGAGCAACTCCAACAAAATATTCGTGCTGAAATTAATGAAATACCGCGTGAAATGTGTGAGAAGGGGCTCGCATTGGTGAGGCAAGCAGAGGCGGACATTTATCTGATATTGTATTCCATACATAATTGCCGACATTAAATAAAACATTTATCAATATAAGATTCATTCTCTTTCATTTAACAAAAAATAATAAACAAACAAGCAGATCGTAGCCGAGGATTGTAAATGAGCTGCATTGACCCATACCTTCTGATACCTTACACAAAAAAATTACCGATGTTCCAAAATTTAATGTTTTCCCTGTAACTCCTAATTCGTAAAAAGCTGGTGTGGAGTAGATGTAAAAAATTACCTGCATTATCCTCTAGGTTGGTCGGCAGGAAACATTAAATGATTAAAGCCTGCTGACCCTTTGAGGTAACACACTATTCGTACATTGAATTTATTGAAAGCGAATTCCTCATATCATATCATTTCTCGAAATAGTGAGGTATGTCAAGAGGGTATCTCATTGTATTTTGCTTGCTTCATAGTATTTTATTGTATTGCTTCAAAATACCATTCTTCGGTTTCAAAGGCAAAGTTAGATAAAACACATATAGAACGCGTTTTAGAAGTGTTTCGAGGATTAGAAGAAACGCTGGCACAAGTGTATTATGTTTGAGGGGAACTACTTTAAAGAAAATAAAATAGAAATTGATAAATAAATAATAAATAAGCTATGATTTTGATGAAATTTTTATTTCATTATAATCTCGGGACATATTGTACGAAATATAATGTCATTTAAATGACCGTTTCTGGATTGGTTGTAGCAGTGGAGGTAGTTTTCCACCAGTTCTTCGGCGATAACTTGACGAAAGTTGGTTTTCAAATGCTCCAACGTTTGGCGATTATCCGCGTAAACTTGGTCTTTGACGTAGCCTAAGAAAAAGGTCTAACGGCATCAAATCGCGTGATCTTTGTGTTAAATTGACGTCGGCGGAATGTGAAATTACGCTTTCTGGAAACTTTTTATGCAATAAAGATAAAATCGGTAGAGTTGCGTGACTCGTGGCACCGTCTTATTGAAACCACATATCGCAGGCGGGTGTTTCCTAGGATGCTTTGTACCGCTTACCCCTAGAACGCAGGCCTCTCTACCTGATCCTGTAATTAGGCAGGCAAAGGGTATGATGCTTGCGAAGAAAAACAAAGTAGTGTGGCCTTGTGCCAGGCGTCCTAGGAATAGGTGGATTATGTCTTGGGATTCACCTATAATATGTTTCAAACTGATCTTGGACCTCGTTTTTCGAAAACCAAGTAAAGGGGAGAGTCATAGTTAAACAAGACACATCCTGGCAACAGGTGCGGTTATAGAGAAGCCGACGGAAGGTATCAGAAGATTTATCTTTTCCGTTAATATAGTTGTATGACCAGAGAGATCTGGTTAATAGACTATGATTGGAGCATGGTGTGCTTTGCTGTGTTGATATTCTCTCCTCGGACATTGAAAATGTATGCCGTAGATTATGGATTACCAGTTCCATGCGAGGTATGATAAAGCAAAACTGGAGTAGCTTGTCTGCGAAACCCAGACCAGAGGGTTCTTCTCTTCTGGTAGCACAGATGACCAGGGGCCCAAGAAACATTGTTCCTTCCTGGTCAATGGTGTTGGACCCCTAGTGGGAGCATCGTGCTGGCTCTGGTTGCCCGAACAAGTGTTTTCAGTGTTTTTGCGTTGCTTCATGTCGCGTTGGTGAAGGAAAGTATTAACTTAGACAACACTGTTCATGTCTATCCGAGGTATTCCTAGATTGTCTTAACCCCTACCCGGGAGGTAGCTCACTTCATACCAAGTGACTACAAAGGTACTTTGGCCGAGTGAGGGAGTGGGACCTGAGGAAGCTTTTCCAAGGGACCTACTTCCAATCTCTGGTAGTTTGACTAATCCTTCGGGATTAGTTTGAGTACCCCAAAGGGGCGCTTGTTGTCGCTAGAAGAAAGAAAGAACATATAACCAAGAAAAAAAAAAAAAAAATGATTGAAAACAGCACCTCTGTGATGGCACACCATGGGTAAGGCTTTCAAAGCGAGACTCATGTAAAATTGACACATTTGATTTGAAACCACATATCGTCGAGTTCATAATCTAGAATTGAAGGCAAAAAAAGTCGGTTATTATATGTCCATAGCACTCTGAATTGAAATTCGGATTATCCGCCGCACTTTCTTATTGGATATGAATAAATAATAAATATTTTGTATACTCTTTTGTTGACCAATTTCCGGAATTTTATCGGTCCTTATAAAAAAAGATGTACTTTGACACCGTACTCGTGTATTGTATTAGATCAGTCCTTGAAAACAAAGATATACTGTAACACCGTATATTGCTTTAAATAAATAAATAATTAGTAAAATTTTACAAAATACTATTAGAGGAAAGTTAGATCTTTGCCTTAGAAAAATTTTCCCTCTAGACAGATTTTAGCCATATTTGTATTCAACCTGTTTATGACTAATGAATATTTTTCCTGCTCAATCGGTTCGACAGCCATCGCACTTTTAAGGGACATTTGAATTGACAGAGGGACATTCTAAAAATCAAATTTAGTTCTCAGGTTAGTGGTTCTATTTACTTTAAATGAAATGGTAAACTTAGTATAACAAGCTAGAATTGGCCCAGACATTCCTATGATCCATATCCCAGATATACTACAAACAGTTAACCATTTTGAATCATCAAACAATCTGTTCCTCATCCTCTAATGATCAAATGCCTGGAAAAGTAGATATGCAATAGAACAAAGGGATATTACGCAACAGATTTGCTGGTGAATGACATGACGACGAAAAATTGCATATTGCGTTTGCAGCAAACACCCGTCAATGGGTGGTGCTACAACATGATCTTATTGCAATGCCCTGCCGAATGCTGAACTGAACTATGATGTGTGGCTGTGCCACACCGCTGATGTCATTTGATCGCAATAGATTGCGAAGCAGCGTGTTCCAGTCCCCTTTCCTTTTTTACGGAGGTGTTTCAACATATCCATGTGCGTTTTTTTTTTTGTTTGTGTCTATGCTGTTATTCTGTCCATTTCCGTTGCTATGAATACATTTTTAACGGGTGTTTCCCAAACCGGCGTATTAACGCTTACAGCTGCTTAATCGAGGAAACCGTAGTAATGTGCTGTTATTGTTATTTCTAATTTCGTGCTCAGTTACCACACTCTGGAAATTGGCCGAAATTAACTTAAAAACTCAGCATGAGTGAACAATTTGATAAGGCACTGGCAGAAAAAGTTGTGATTTTCCTAACTTTTACTACGATCCGAGAGGAAAACGTAGCAATGATGCCCCAACACCTGTGGCGAATTTTTTTTTTACCACCCCGTCGTGTGGTGGGCATCCCACCAGCCATCCATTCATCCTATTCATCTGATTCACTTGAGTCAAACCGCAGAAATCTTGCCGCAATATCTTAATACTGAATGAAACTCCAGCGGCAGCAACAACGGCAAGAAAGCAAACGATTGTAACCAAATAACCATCATAATTGATTTCTAAATCGATGTGTCTGAACTGGTTTCATTCGAAATCAACAAAACGATAGAAAAAAGTGAATGAATGAACAGAAAAACCTTAAGCGTTAAACGTACGAATAGTTACAGTGGGTTAAAAGAATTGATTATTTGAACAATGATTAATAAAATACGCGTTAAAATGTCTCAACGTCCCATATCTGCAAAAGAAAACTGATGTCTTTACAGTATCGAGTGGCATTTCATCAGGGTGTTTGTTTCATTTTAGATAAAATCAATTATTTATCTGAATGGGAAGAAATTGTTCTTTAACTTCCAAGTTGAAATATTTGTTGACAAGAAGGAATATGCCACAGAAGAAACAATATATTAGCGTTAACAGTCACAGACAAAAGAGGAAGGCAGGTTTACGTAAAATACTTCCCCGTGGCTGAAACTGGGTGAAAATTTAGTATCGAATATTACGTATTGTTTTCTTAATACAAAGGGTGTCCCAACAAGAACGCAAGACTTAAATGACTGATGCAACAATTGAATTGTTTCTCTGGCTGTATAACCTTTTGCGCCGTCTTATTGAAACCACATGCCCTCCATATTCATTTCTTCAATTCTAGGCACGGAAAAACTGGTTATCATTTCACGATACCGAACATCATTGACTGTGTGCGCTTTTCATAAAAAAAAGGGTCCAATGATTCCTCCAGCCCAAAATCCACATCACACAGTGACACGTTGAGGATGCATTTGCTTCTCGTGAATCACTCGAGGATTTTCCTCAACCCAAATGCAACAATTCTGCCTATTGAAGAAGCCACCAAGATGAAAATGGGCCTCGTCACTGAATATGATTTTATCGGCAAAATCAGCATTTTCATGTTGCCTCTCCAATACCCAATTAACGAACTCCCTTCGCTGTCCATGGCCAGCTGGCTTCAGTTCCTGAGTCAATTGAACTTTGAATGCATGAAGATGCAAATCTTTCGTCAAAATTCGCTGCATGGTGGATTTGGAGACACCAATCTGCTGAGCTCGGTGTCGAATTGAGGTGGATGGAGTTTGAGCGACATCATCACAGCTGCGTTGTATTCGGTCGATCGACCTGGTCGAAGGCGCGTTGTTGTCTTTACATCACTAACAAACCCAGTTTTAGCAAATCTATCAATTAATCTCTTTACAGTTGACTCTTTTGGAGCGTTATTGTGACCCCAAATTGATCGCAATTTGCGAACTGTAGCCCCAAAACTTTCACCATTTTGGTAAAACAATTTCACAATGAGAATGCGTTGTTCATTCGTGTAGCGCTCCATTTTTACTAACCTCGTACCTTCTACTAGCAAACAATAACAATTGTTCAAATGTCAAACAATGACACTTCGAATGGCGCCAAATTTAAATCTTGCGTTCTTGTTGGGACACCTCTTATCATCAGTTTATACGCCTAAGTAAATTTGATTAAACGATTATGGGTCGCGGCAAAGTTCTTAGCACGGTAGGAAAAACGAAGATTCTAGTGCTACACAATGGAAAGCTTACAACTCGTCAAATTGCTGAAAAGGTGGAACGACGCCAAAATGTAGTAGCCACATTTTTAAGAGATAAGGAAAGCTATGGAATGAGTATGAAGGGATGTACCCATCCTGCCACGCCGCCTGCATTTCGTAGGGCCATTCTCAGGCCTGACTCCATCATCAGAGTGATTCTGTACCAAAAATTAAGGCTAAAACGGGTGTGGATGCTGGTCTTTCTACAGTGAGGCGCGTAATTAAAGGAACCGAGTACTTAAAAAGAAAAAAATTGCTGAAAAAACCTCCATTAAATCCCGATCGGAGAGAAAAACGATTAAACTTTGCTAAGCAACACATGACTTGGAACAAGGAGTGGCATTCGTTCGTATTCTACGAAGAGAAGAGGTTTAATCTTGATGGTGTGGATAGATAATTTCTCAAAGTGTATATTCTAGAAAGATCATCAAAACCGCTCTCAGAACATTCTAGTATGATATATATAATCTCTTTCCCTCTTTATCTGTGAGTGGGACTTTTCTAGAATTACGTTTACGACAGTAAGTTATGTTTGTTCCTCTCACTCCCATTATATAGTCTATTGTTATCTCCTTTTCACTTGTTATATAAATAAGTATATTCTAAAATTAAGTCAACACTATTCTGTAAATATGTGTTCTCTCTAAAATATATTGTAGCATTTTCAGAATATGTCATTTTAGTATAAGTAGAGCAACTTTGTACGTTTGAAGAGATTAATAAAATTGAGGTTGATGTGGAAATACGTTCCACGATACCAAAATTTAGACCGTCGGCATAGCTGCGAAGGAGGAGTAATGGTGTGGGGAGCGGTCTCCTACTGTGGCCAAGTCGATTTACAATTTTTAACGACCAAAATGAATGCTAATTGCTACAAAGGGGTACTCCAAAAGATTTTTGAGGATTTTTCCAACATTTTTGGTCCCTTACAATGGGCGTTAAAACAAGATAATGCTCCTATCCACAATGCAAGGGTTGTAAAATCATGGATAAGCGAGAAAAACGGCAATGTCTTGGAGTGGCCTCCGTACTCGCCAGACCTTAACATCATCATGAACGTGAGGGGATGGCTGGTAAGAAAAGTGTACGAGTTCGATCGACAATTTAAGTGATAAACTGACTTTAATTTTGGCGTTAAAAGAGGCTTGGAATGAGATAAATTTAGAATATGTCACCTCCCTGTAAAAATATATGCCTAAACGCATTTATAATGTATTTTAAGGCAAAGGCAAAGGAAGTACAAGTTATTAATTTTAGCTAAAATTGCTGCTAAAATAAAAATAAATATTAAAAAAAATATCTTTTTATAATACAAATTACTACTGTTTTATTTGAACCCATTCTTGTGACGCATATTTAATGTATGCGTTTTTGACGAGGCATACAAAAGTAGTCTCCACAGTGGTACGGTAAATATTTTCCACACATTTTTTCTGCTCTATTCTTAAAAACGTTTGTATGCAACATAAAAATAATAGCACATCCCTCTCCACCCCCTTTTGTTGCAGCCCTTTGCAGTTATTTTCGTCAAAATGCTTGAACCTATTCTGGTGGCGCAGACTGTATGAACTGTATTTCTACAAAAGATTTTGAAAAAAGGATTTTAGGCATATTAAGATCCCATTTTTGTAATTGACTTTGTGTGATTATTATGCGGTGGTACACTGCAAGCGAAAGTGGTCATGCGTAAGGTTGTACAATCGCCGAAAATTCGAGTGGGACACGGCTTATATCTCCTCGACCGTAAATTGCAGTAGTCAGTGGCTTGGATGATATATCAAATTATATTCAGTTAATAAATTTACTTGTTTTTTTTTTGTTCAATAAACAAGCCTTAGCAATATACAAATTGCAACGGCCTTTTCTTCATCTGTCAAATACTATCACTGTATTGATTTAACTTACAAATAAGTAATGGAAAGGAAAATTTCCCAAAAAAAAATTATCTAGATGTAGTCGTTTTATATGTAAGTTTGTTCCTTACTGAGCCAATTTGCCCAATTACGACAGTTGAGAACCATAGAAACATGGACGACGTAGGGGTAAGGCGCTAGGTAAGTGAACATGTCAAAAATGTCATTTTCTCATAGGTTATATATTGATACCGCCCCTTTGGGGAGTGTAAATTCAAACTTTTTGTGAGCCGGAATTATCTACTAACTGCCATCTTGTATAGCTTTTGGCCAACGAATAAGTCGCATAATTATTATTAACGACTATCAATGGCGTACTAACCTGCTGCCAGATAAGCGGGTATGCCATTATATTATCGATTTAGCCCGCTTATCTAATGAAATCACATTCACTATATGGACGGGTTCTCAAAAAATTTTATGCGTTAGAATGGTTGTTTCCAAAATCTATACAATTGGTGAAAATATTGTGAAAAATTTAAGTTTTGTAAGAGATGAGCTCAGTTCTCGTACGGGCAGTTACTTTCTTATTTTTCTAACTATGCTCAATTCCAAATTTAACCTGCCTATAAATACAGGCTGTTCGGTGGCAAGGTATACTACTTTGTTTTACCGCCATTTTGGTAAATATTAGTTTTGACAGTTCATATTTGGCAGTCGTGAAGTAGAGACATGGCAAATTTATTATGGAAAAATATTCGATAAACCAACGTGTTTTAATCGTTAAAACATTTTATCAAAATCAATCATCGATTACTGTGACGATGAGACAGTTACGTGAAATTTTTGGGGGAAACAACGTGTCAACAAGACGCACTATTTGTCGTGTAGTAATTGGTTTCAAAGAAAGAAGGTTTATAGCTGACAGGGTCAAGCATGGACCACAACGTACTGCAAGATAGGCTGAAAGCATTACTGCTGCTCAAGAAAGTGTTCAAAACAATCCATCAACCTCAATTCGACGCCGTGCTTGGTCTTCACCGCAGTACATATGCCAATAGGATGTTACAGCGCGCCCATGACAACTCCGATTTTCAAGAACAAATCATAATGACGAGGCACATTTTCATTTGAATGGAATAAACAAAATAGTCGGTTCTGGGCAATGGAAAATCCTCAAATTATTCATCAGTGATCTTTGCATCCATTAAAAGTGACAGTCTGGTGTGCAATTTGGTCAGGAGGAATCATTGGACCTGACTTCTTTGAAACTGAAAACGGCGTAACGGTAACTGTCAATGGGGAGCGATATGGTGATATGATTGAAAACTTTTTAACGCCACAACTGCATGCTTTCGGCTTGATTAAAATGTAGTATCAACAAAACGGTGCCACATCGCATACAGCCAGAATTACAGTGGAATTACTGCAAGATCTCTTTCCACAACAAGTTATTTCAAGAAATGGTGATGTTGATTGGCCTCCACGGTCTGCTCCGGACTCCTTTGTGTGGGGATATCTGAAAAGCAAGATTTATGCGCTTGAACAACTCAAAATTAATTAAATATTAATGAAATACCGGGTGAAATGTGTGAGAATGTAACGAAAAATGTGCTCAGAAGGGTTCTTATTTGTGAGGCTAACAGAGGCGGACATTTATCTGATATTGTATTCCATAAATAACTGCTGACATTAAATAAAAAATTTATCAATATAATATCTATTCTCTTTCAATAAATCTAAAATTATGAACAAACAAAATCCTTCCCGACGGACACCTTGTATGAAATTTGTTAAGCCATGTTTGACTCCTCTTAACCCAGGCAGTGCGAATTATATCGTACTACCAACCTACACATGAAGGAACGGACGCCCATGTTTAGATCGACATAGATTTTTTTTTCGACGATCAGGAATACATACACTGTATGCGGCACGATATGAGCATTTCTAGTTGTTTCTCCTGTTAGGAAACAAATATTATTTACACCAACAGAGATGTTAAAGCCTCCTCCAAAACCGCTTCACGCGACATGAACGGCGCTATAACGAAAATCAGTTTAATAAATGTATTTTCGAAAACTTGCTGCAACCGGATAATTAAAAGCGAAGTGCCCAAGAAGATAAAGTGTTCTTCCGTTATTAAATGATTCATATTCTTAAATATCAAATATTTCACTAAATAAATAACATTTCAGATGACAGGTATTTAACAGCTGACAGCCTCGACGGACCGGCAGTAAAATCAACCATTTTTCTAACAAATTCTTAGCGAGTAAGGGAGATGTTACAAACTTCAATTAAATGTTTGATTATATACTTTTGCTTAAAGTTCAACTTTATTGAAAACCAGCACAGAAATTTCAGTGAAACGAATGCGTTGGTGAAAAATTGTGAGGTGTGCCAGAATATAAATGTGGATCTTTGCCCAACATCTTCATCAAAAAACACTCAGAATTTCAAATCCTATGAAAGAAACAAAATTATTAGGTATGTTCCAGATTCTACTTTGAAGTAAAAGTAGTTTGTAATCACTTCAATTTGACACTTGGGTGTTCTGGATTTTACTTTTTACTTTTCATTTCTGTTTTGTTTTCGAACATCAAATCGTAGTGAATTGCATTGTTCTAGAAACTACTTTTAGGCAAAACGAAGTGGTTTAAAAATAAAAATAAATTTTGCAAATAAACATGTAAGTATAATAAATAAAAGTGGTCAGATTCCTTTGGTTGAATAAAAATTTTCCTTGAAGGGGAAAACACAAGAATACAACGCAGGATGCAATAATGCTACGTTTTATGCAAAACAATTCAGACCTGGAAAAAGGGGGCCATGTAAAATTGGAAGAATTGTGGAATCTTTTTGCGGCTTAGTAATTTCCACGAGAGTTGTTCCATCAATGCATCCTACTACACCGGGAATACCACATTTTTGCATGAAGCACGTGGCAATTTAATCCACCTAGGACAAATATATTTTTCTAGAACAATAAGCAGTCGATTTAAAATTTTGCAGGTGGTGATCCGTGCTAAGGCCACATTAGCGTTTTTTCTGACTCCTCGTTGAAATCCTCCTTCTGCTAAAAATCTTAATGTGGCAGCAAGCTGTAGTTCTGCCGGAATGGATGACTTGGGCAGTCTCAATTTTATGCAATGTAAAATGTTACGAAATTCATCTTTGTTGATGCGATAATTTTGTAAAAACCTAATAGTTTTTATTAAAAGTATACTGAATGTACTTAAGCACACACATGTGTGTACTTAGGTAGTGTCGCCCATATCCAGAAGATTTGAGTGATCCCGCAAAATTCGCCTTTGTAATTTTGCTTGCGCATTCATTGGTTTGGTATACAGTGGACACAAACACCGCATTCATTATTTATTTATCCTTTATTTATTTATTTGTCCTTGTTATTTATATATCCTTTAATTTTATGCACAAAAAATCACAAATAGTAGTTTTATTAACTAAATTTTATTTTAAAGTCAATATCATTTGTTTACAACTTCTGTTTTCAAACTTCATTTCATATGAGAAAATGAAACAAAAAACCACTTCATTTGCAGAACATCCAAAATGAAACGTTAACTTTTCAAATCGTATTTTACTTTAACTCCACTACTTTTTTGGAACATACCTGTATAACTTTCTGAAATACTGCGCTTTCACTAAGGGTATCTAAGGGGCATAACAATGGAGTTAATTTTGAATCGCAGAGTATACTAAACGCTAAGTATACTAAATGCCTGGCTAATTCAGAACTCAATGCAATTGAATAGCTAAGTGCATGAGTTAAATTATGTAATTTGTATGATAATTGCTAGGAAAGGAGTGGTTAACCGTTTGATTTTTCTCTACTTTTGCAGAAAATCAATTTTTGTCCTTCGGATAATTTCGACTAACGCAACCTACTAATTAGAAATTACAGAAGAAATACAGCCCGATTCTAAACATTCCCGGGGAGCAATTTCTTGGGAGTTTTTTCCCTATTCCCTGTTCTCCTATTCTAAATAAAAATTACTGGGAGATTTTGCCCTATTCCCTTTTCCCTTATTCTAAACAAACTTCGAAAACGGGAAATTTCTCCCAGTGCAAAAAGTAGGTATTCTAAATGTCAATAAAAGGGAGAATGTGTCATTAATTTGCGGGAATAATTGCGCCAAAACATACAGAGGGAATTGGGTGTTAAAATGTAAGTATTTCTAATTTTTATGAAAAATTGTAATTATCATTTGTTTTTTAGGTCAAAAACAACAAACAGAAAGCAGATAGACATTCTGCTAAGTACAATGCAAATGCACCCGGATATTGCGCGTGGATGGTTCAAGGGAAGCCGAGAAGATCTGAACCGCGTTTGGCGCAATCTGGAAGAAGATTTAAACGCAGCAGGACCTCCAAGAAAGAACATGGCCGAGTGGAAAAAGGTAGGAATAAACAAATTGCTCTTACGTATGTACATACATAAATAGAAATAATAATGTGATCAAATATTTGTAAGTTTGGAGTGATCAAAAGAAGTACGTGCGGCACAAAGCGTCACACAACTTGAAAGCGGCCAGAGGGACTGGTGGAGGTCCAAATCTGGAACTGAAGTTGTCAGCAGCCGAGGAGACAATATACGGTTTGATTGCCATGAAGGAGTCCGTAGAAGGTGTCGCTGCGAAAGTGCTTGGGTTAGGATCTTCATCGGCAAAGCCGGAGAGTGCCCCGCCACCTCCTTTGCCACAATTTGACGATTGTAGCTCGGAGGCAAATTGTGAAGACGAGAGCACACCCCAAGAGCCACCAGCCAAAAGGGTTAAAAGTGCCGGTAAGCAAGAGGCAGTGTCAGATTTCCAGAAAAAGATGCTGGAAGAGATGGTGGAGCAGCAGCGCATCAGTAAAAAGGTGTACCGCTCCATTGACCGTCTGTATGATTTAAAAAAAGAAGAGCTCAAAGAGCAAAAGCGGCACAATGTAATAATGGAGAAACTGCGACTGCGAGAAGTGGAGGACAAGTTGGAGAAGAACCGGCGTCTTTTAGAATTAGAAAATCTTAAATCGGGTAATTATTTGGCTGAAAAGAAATCTCCTACAGAATTCTATTAGCAATTCATTTGTTGATTAGTTATAAGACAGACTGAACTGTGCCTTTTTTGTGATTTTTAGATATGTAAGATTTTAGTTACAAGGCAGACTAAACTGTGCCTTTTTTTTATAGATATGTAAGATTTTAGTTACAAGACAGACTGAACTGTGCCTTTTTTGTTATTTTTTACTATTTTAAATATAAGACACTTTAACTATACCTGGAATAGAAATACAGTTTGTTTTCTTTTTAAATTTTTATTTATTCAAGTTTTTGTTTTGTTTTATTATTTAAATAAAATGTGTTGTAACCCAGAAATTGTTCACAGATTAATTCCAATATTATTTCTAATTGTTTGGGCAACGGCCAAATACTGGGTTGAGGATAAGGATACGACATCAGTATCTGGTATGCTGAAACTATCAACATTTTCTGCATTGTCTACAACAATATTGCATTTAAAATAAATGCAGATGTTATGCAACGCGCAGCAAACATTTGTAATTTTTGCAGCCTTTTCTGGAGCGTAATGCAGCTCCCTAGCACCAAGCACGCACCTCCATCTATTTTTTAGGACACCAATGGTTCGTTCAACCACATTACGGCATTTGCTGTGGATGTCATTGAATTTGCTTTCAATAGACTCATCCTGTGGGCATCTATGAGGGGTCATAAGCCAAGGTTCCAGTGGATATCCTGCGTCTCCTGTTAAAATACTTATTTTTAATATATGAATCGTTTTTACTGTCATTAAAAACCTTACCAAGGAGCCAATAATTGCTGCCGCCTCTGTTATATTCTTCTTCAAGATAAGATCGCAACTCGCTTGAACTCCATATAAATGAGTCGTGGTACGCGCCGGGATGGGTGGCGTCTACGTACTGAATCCTCAGCTCATGGTCACAGACCTGTAAACATTTTAAAAATATATAGGTATACATTTATATCATACAAAATATAATATCAGCGAAATAACTTACCAGCATTACATTTAAGCTATAGAACCCCCTTTCTGTTGTAATACAGGTGCTTATTGGAAGAGGGTGCAATTATGCGGACATGCGTTCCGTCAACACATCCCCTAACGCTAGGAATGTTATGCTTTACATAAAAAGCTAAGGAAATTTTTCGTTTTTCCTCTTCCGTTCGGGAAAAAGTGATCCACCTTGGGCGAAGATGTTCCTCAAATATATTTACTACTTGAGTAAGAACTTTGCTCAAGCTACACTGCGCCACAGACACATCGCAATCCTTCCCAATACCCGTTTGGTATCCACCTTCGGCAAAGAATCGTAGTGCTGCACTTAACTTCACTATGGGGGATATTCCAAAACACTTACGTTGTGGTTCCATTTTGGACGTCAACAGATTTAATAAATAGGTAAACGCCGGTTTGTTTACCCTGTAATACTTTTCAAACCTTTGAAAAGTTAAATTTTTGTTAATTAAATTAATTTATGACATATAAATCTGCATAATAGCTTATTGTACTTACAAAGTTTGCGGCAAGTCAAGAGGACAACTGGCATCACGCAACACTCTTCTTGCAAGCCTTTGCTCCACCTTGGCTTTCTGTGGCTCCTCTGCTTCCGCTACTATTAAAAATGCTGCACTATATATTTTATTTAAGCAAATCCTTTAATTTATACACAGAAAACTTTCACAAAAATGATATCAAAATATATAATCCACAAAAAACAGCTGACTTTTAATGCCTACGAAACACAGCTAAAGCAATGTAGCTGACTTCGAAAATTCAAAATAAATTCTCCCAAATTATTCTCTTCCCCGACTGTTTAGAATAGGAGGATTTTATTCTTGGGAATAATTAATTCTCCGGGAGTTTATTCCCGGGGAGTATTTAGAATTGGGCTGATATTAAATTGAGGAAAACTGGCCAGTTTGTATGCTAGGTATCAGAAAGAGCGAAATAATGAGTTTCCTTTTCGTTCTGAGATTTTTCTCCGTACCAAATTTGACTGACCTCAACGTTATTTAATCAAACCTTAAATCAATCATTTGTATGGGAGGTACCAGAACTGGCGATTTGTTTAAATTGTTTTCAAGTATTGTAGAGCAATGCAATAGTTTAGGTTTCTACAGTCTACAAATTAGGAACTACATGAAGAAAAAGTAATTTCGGAAAATCAGTCAATTTGTATGGAAGTTAGCAAAGGAACGGATGATTTTTCAAAACGGTTTTCAAGTATTGTAAAGCAATGCCAAGAGGTAAAGTTTATGTTGCCATAATCTACAAATTAAAAAGTACTCGTATATGAAAAAAAAGCAATTTCGGAAAATCGATAAATTTGAATGGGAGTTAGCAAAAGAAATTGGTAGGTATAGTCTGTGATATGGTAAAATGTTAAACTATGTCAAGTTTTAAGAAATTGCGTTAAGATTTATCGCAGCTTTTATGACTAGAATGCAGCACAATAGTCAGTTAGTCAGCAAACCAGACAGAGAGTCGACTTAAAAAGTTGTGATGAACATTTGGTTAAAAGACATTTGATACTTTAAACACTACTTTCTAGGTATTACAATTTTGTCGCATCAATATGCAAAAGCGTTCTCAAAGCTAGCCGGCCAGACGTACAAGTGGTGCCAGTAGTTTGAAAAAAATTATTTTCGTTAAAAGTGGTAACCTTATAAAGCATATGTTTTAAGTTCCAAGTAGTAATATATATTTTAATATTTTTATATGGGCCGTCAAACGTAAACGATCTCAGTGAACTCGTAAACATGGAAAAAATTAGACACCGTTATGTAATTCAATATTTCCATTTGAAACGTCTCAGTTCAACTAATATTAAAGCCGAGCTAGATTCTATTCTGGGCGAGCCTGCTCCTTCGTTTACGACTGTAAAATATTTGGTAGCAGAGTTTAAACGAGGTCGTACAAGCTGCCAAGGCGAACACCGTAGCAGTCTACAAATTGAAGTGTTCACTCCAGACTCGGTTAAGAAAATCTACAAAATGGCATTTGAGTTGTTCACGCCATTAAGAACATTTACAAAATTGTATTGAATGATCGTCGGCTGAAGGTGTATGCGCTAGCTGAAATGATAGACATTTCAAAAAGAGCTATACATAGTATATTGACTGGATATTTGAAGATGAAAAAGCTGTGTGGGTGTGGTGGGTGCCGCGCTTGCTTTCAATGGAGCAAAAACGTCATAGTGAAGATGTTTTAGTAGAGTGTTTAGCCATCTTTTACCGCAATAAAGCCAAATTTTTGCGCCGATTTATAACCATGGATGAGACATGGGTCCAACACTTCACGCCTAAGATAAAGGAACGGCAAAGCAGTGAACTAGAATGGGAGGATCGTGCCCAAAGAAGGCGAAGACGGTTTCATCTGCAGGCAAGGTCATGGTGTCCGTTTTTTTGGAATGCCCATGGGATTATTCCTATTGCTTATCTTCAAAAAAGAAAAACCACCAATGGCGAAAACTATAATAATTTATTGCAGCGTTTAGGTGATGAAATTACAGAAAAAAAGACCGCATTTGGGGAAAAAGGACGTGTTGTTTCAGGAAAACAATTCTCCAGTTTATTTATCTACTATTGCGATGTCCAAAATTAATGAATTCACTGGATTTAGCTCTCTCGAACTATTTTCTATTCCCAAACTTGAAATAATGGCTTGGTGGTAAAAGATTTGCTAACGTTGAAGAGGCGGAGTCTGCAGTTGATGACTATTTTAAGGAGTTTGAGAGTTCTTACTATGAACAGGGTATAGAAGCTATTGAATATCGGTGGGAAAAATGTAACGAGCTGAAGGAAAATTATGTTGAAAAATAAATAACTTTTGTTCCGACCTTTTTGTGTCTTCTTTGTTAGGTCGGCTAGTTTTGGGACCCCCACTGGTACAACTCCATTTCTTCGGGTAAATATATGAATATCAATTCGTGATCTGATAATTTTTAAGGAGATTTTGATTTAATATGTTTGATTTTTAGTTTTCTTTTCTTATCACAGTTAATTTTTTAATGTAGGGTTGTTCATTTGTCGGTTTCAAAGTAAAGTTCAATAAAATACACACAAAGCTTTGATTTTAATGAAACTTTTATTTTATTATAATGCTTTAGCCGTGCTATTATGTGCGAAATACAATGTCATTTAAATGACCTCCTCTGGATTGGTTGCAACAGTGGATCCTTCTGAGGTTCCTCCAGCATTATCTTCATTTTCCATTTTTTGTTTTTTTTAATTATTTTCCATTTTCAATCAGTTTTTCCGGATGCAATGGCCTTTCCACAATCACTTCTGGGTAAAATGTAAATGTAAAAAAGGGTTTCTTTTCTACTAAGCGCATGTCTTTTTTTTTTTTTTTTTTGCTTTTACCTTTTGCACCACAGTGCAAACATAACAACTAAAGTCTAATGGTAGCGAGTGAAAACATCAATGAATACAAACCATATTGACGTCCATCAAATATTGTAATGATCTTTCTAACCATAACCTGCTGTTGCTGCCGATACTTAGTGATGTTGTTGGCATTGCTGATGATGCTGCTATTGGCGGTAGTTGGTTGTTGCGATTGTTGCCCTTAATGATGCTGTTGCTGATGCTGCCTGCTCTATTGCTTTGTCGACAAACTCGCTCACTCTTGCCCAGCATGTTTGGATGAGTTTGAGGGGTTTATTATCGAAGTGTTGAAGTATATTTTTATAATTTAATGCTTGGCTTCTGGTTAATTACCACTTTGTGTTACATGCCTGATACGCATGCGCACAAATAGAAAAGAGTTCGAATGAAAGCGATCAGCAGCATTGACGCATTTATGAACCTCTTACACCATATGATATCGATGTAGTGTAGAAGCACAAGAAATGATTGATTCTAAACTCATCAAGTTTGTTGTGGTTCGTATAGACCATCAGCATTTTCCATAACATCATAGTCGTTATGAATGAATTTCATCAATGGCCGTGACGGGCGCTGCACTGCATTGCACAGCTTAGAGTTCCATACTCCCAATCCATCCAGCTGTGTTATGTTGAAAGCGGTGTGTGTGTAAAGATTTACTTTCAACGCTTTGATCTTTGATCAATTTTATTTTATATGCCAAAGTTCTTGGAGATTTTTGCTTTCATCCTCTCTTAGTAATTTTAAAGATATAATTGATTATTTATGGTTGTTCAATTAAAGTTTTCTTGTGTTTCAATCAATTCCCACATACGCTTTCTTCTTTGGGGCCAACAGAAAAGCCTTTAAGTAGGGATTACATTATTTGTACGAGTAAGCTGATAATGTCTTCAACAAAAGAAACAAACGATATAAATATGTATCGTAACATTCATTTTGTAAGTTAATCATTCATAAAACCCAAATTTGAAATACTTTTTCGAGCACTGCGGCTGATTTTCCGCTAGTTACTCTTATAGTGTACCTTTCCGAGGCTACAATTGACTCTGACTTAACAACACAGGCAAGCAACTTTACGTAACCATACGAAAAGTGATTTGGAAGTGACATATCACGCGAAAAGTCGAACAGGTTTCTATAACTTTACCCAAAATAATAAAGATATATATCATCATATCTTTCTTTTATGTCGATTGGTAGACATGAATTCGCCCGCAAATCTTTACTAAACTTTTCAAAACTTGGCATAGCATAATATTTTTTCCCTATCGTAACTGAGCATTGTAAATGAGTTATAATGGCCCTCTCCTGTTTGATATCTCCCACATAAATTGACCGACTTTTAGAAATTCAATTTTCCCCTGCAAACCCACATTTGTAGACCGAAGAAAATTAAATATTTGTTCATTGCATTTGGCGGAATTTGAAAAAAGATCGACCGACCAATCACTCCCCTTCTGGTATCTCCCACACAAACTGACCATTTAGCGTATACATTCTTAGATTCAAATCTCTTGCATAATTCTTTCAGATTTAGTTAAATTTAATGCATGGTGAGCATTTGAGTATGGACGACATTTCCACAACCCTTCCAGTGCCTCCCATACAAATTACCCGATTTTTCTGAAATTCGATTATTTCTCTGCAGTTTCTAATTAGTAAGCTGTAGTAGTCTACTCGTATATTTTTCTCCATTATATTAGGAGCGCGACTAAGTTCTTGCTGTTTTTTTTTTTATAAAAATCCAACTTTATTATGAAAACATGTTTACAAATGATTCATTAAAAGTATTGCCCATCGCTAGCTACTACTTTTTTCCAATCTTTCTAGCGAAGTTCGAATTCCGTCACAGTAAAACTGTTCATTTTTTGAGGCTCGCCACAAATCTCGCCATTCCTTGAAGTCGTCGTGGTCAGTCAGACCGCCTGCCATCGAATGGAACAAGTGATAATCGGACGGCACAATATCTGGAAAATGTGGCGGATAAGGTAAGACTCCCCATTTTATCGTTTCCACGTAGGTTTTAACGGGCTCGGCCACGTGAGGCCAGGCGTTGTCATGCTGAAGAAATACTTTTTCGTGCCTCTTCGCGTATTGTGGGCGTTTCTTGCGCAGATCTCTTCTTAATCGCATTAATTGAAGTCAATACCGATCCCCAGTAATGGTTTCGCTAGGTTTTAACAACTCGTAAAAAATAATACCGACCTGGTCCCATCACATACAGAGCATAATCTTTGCAGCGTGAATATTCGACCGAGGCGACGACGTAGAAACATGGTCGGGCACCCCATGACTTTCTTTTCTTTTAATTTCTGCAATGAATCCATTTCTCATTACCCGTTACAATGGGATGAAGAAAACTCTTCCTTTTTGTCGCTGAAGCAGTTGCTCAAAAGCGAAAAAACGACGTTCAACATCCCTTGGCTTCAACTCATAAGGAACTCAAGTTCCTTGCTTTTGTATCATTCCCAATGTTTGCATTCGCTTGGAAATGGCTTGGCGAATAACTTCTAATACTGAAGCTCTACCTGCGTTTGACAAGGATCTCCATCAAGCAATGCCGTCAATTCTGTGTCTTCGAAGATTTGTCGTCTTTCTTCATGTGAACGGTCGTCAACATCAAAATTACCGTTTTTAAAGCAATGGCACCAATCTCAATACGTTGTTTCACTTAAAGCAGCGTCTCCGTAAACGTTCTGGAGCTCTCGATGAGATTCAGTCGTAGTTTTCTTCGATTGAAAGAAGAAAATCAATACTTCCCGCATATGACGATTATTTGGCAAAAAATCATACATGTTCACACAATCAAAAGAATATGACGGCAAAAGAAAATCACTATTGTGTCGAGGCGTTATGTTTACCATATGTTTAAGCTTGGCTCATGACGTTCAGGATATGACAGAATCGACTATCACTTACAACTAGCGCCATCTATTGCCGAACAGCGGAGACTTAGGTGCGCACTTAATATTATATTTTGTTCCATGGTTGTTCCAAATTCCTTAAAATGTTGCACATTTCATACAGAACTTAGTTCTGAGAATGAAAATGGGCGACATTGTCAAAAAGGATTCTGATATCTCCACTACAAATTGAGTAAAATGTGGAAAAATCGACGGAATGTAAACGTCCTATCTGGTGCTTTCCACACAAGTTCCCTAGTTTAACTTATAATGGTTATTCATGTTACGGTTTCAAAAGTAGAGTTAAATAAAACGCATATAGGTATAATTTCAGTGAAACTTTTATTTCATTATAATGCTTGAACCTTGATATTATGTACGAGACAAAGCATTATCCATTTAGTGATTTCAAAACCGCCGGTCTGGCGAGGCTGTCAGCTGTTAAATACCTGTCATCTGAAGCGTTATTTATTTAGTGAAAGGTTTGCCATTTCCGAATATGGATAGGATGTAACAATTGAAGAACGTGTAACTTTTAATTATTTTTACGCGTTCTTCGATTGTGGTTTCAAACCCGCTGGTGTGGCAAGGCTCTCAGCTGTTATCTGTAGTGATATTTCTTTAGTGAAAGGTTTCCCATTTAAGAATATGAATGGCTTAACAGTTAAATAGCGCGTAACTTTTAACTATTATATATTTACGCATTCTTTAGTTGTTAGACGATCCATAATCGTAAATGGCAAATCTTTCGCTAAATAAATAACGTTTCAGATGACAGGTATTAAGCAGCTGATAGCTTTGCCAGACCGGCGGGTTTGAAACCACTATATGTATAATCCCTCTCTGAATTTTCTTCCTTTTATTGTTGTTGTTCTCTTATTGTGCTTTAATCTTTCAATTGGCCAACTCACCAATTTTCAGCAAGGCAAAATATCGTTGGCTCCTCGCATACAAATAACCCAACTGGCCTATATACGTTTAGGTTCGTATTTTTCAAATAGTCGTCCTGGTTTCATTCAATTTCGACACATATTGTGCTCTTGATAAACTCAGTTTTGAGAATAAAAATTAACTGCACTTCCGCATCCATTCAGGTAATTCCTATTCTAAGTGACCGATTTATCGAAATTTAATTTTATCCTTGTGAACCTAAATTCGTAAACGGCAGTAACTTAAATTTCTGCAATTCGCATTAAATTGTAATGCTTGACGAAATAAATAATAGTAATAATGAATGATAATAATAATTGATGAATAAATGTAGTGGATAACCTCAGCCTTTCTGGTAATTCCCCTATAAGTTAACTAATTTAATCTATATAATCCTAGATTCATATCTTTCATTCAGTTTTACTGTGTCAGGTTAGACATAACACTCGAAGACTTAGGAGAGTTTGTTTTTAGTATAACTACTACTATAATGTACCATAAAATCCATGAGAGGGAGCTCCAGAGGGTTGGAGAGGCCCCCTTATGGTGAACGGTGATGAACTATATATACTATAGGTATATAGGTCTTGGGTGAGCTATAGGATTTGGTTTACCCCAATGATCAGATAGCAAATGTGGGTAACCTTTCGTGGTATTACATTGGTATTAATCTAATCTAATCCACGCAACGAAGTTAAAAACTACAAGCTTAACGATATAAAGACGTGCTAACATTCAACAGTAGGAGCAGTGAAGGATTCATAGTCGATACAAATGTAATGACCATAACTTTCTCAACTTGGAGAGCCAATAGAATTGTGAAACCGATATTGATGCCCCAACCAAGCACTATATAACAATTTTATGGGATATTCGGTCGCTTTACAGTATTATTACGAGCTGAGTTCAAAAAATAAGCTAAATTTTCAAATTTCGCGGGCTACGTACCTTCGACTACCGATTATTATTTTGTTTTTTTTTTCTTTTTTTTGTCTTGTTCTTGCGAGTACATTCGTCTCGAAGATATGTTGGCGGTTTTATCTATATAGCACGCTTAGATTGTCTCTGAGAGGCATAAATAAGACAAGTATTTTGAGAAGATTTTCTGCTAACGTTAGCTGTTACAGTTGCTACAGTTAGAATTGAACACAGTTCAACAACTAGATAAGTAAATAATTTATTGTAATTAATGTTATTTCCTTTTAGTGTCTATATAATTTTATTCAAATCTAATGCGATTTTTCGAAACATTATAGTCTGTATTTGTTGAATACAGGGCAAATTTCAATGAAGTGAAAAGATTTTCAAGCGCATCTAAATAAAATTGAAAGTTTTTGCATCAATGTCAAGTAACCTAACTCGATATACTGGATGTAGAGTTAAAAAAAATTTTGGTACATGGACCGGAAGCTCATTTCGGACCGTACGTGTCAATAATTTCCCCCGTTGAACCATCCTGAGCGCCCCAAGAAGCTCTTAAGTAGGATAATATCTATATCATCCAGATCACCTAATTCTATGTAGAAATAAGAGCCCAGTGTTAATCCTCGCCTGTCAGCCAGGGCGCTGCGATTGCAGAGAAGGTGTTCTATGAACTATTGTCTTGTAATTATAAAGTGTCCCGTCATGACGGGTACAAGTAATAAGACGTCTGGTCTTGATAGCGACAACAGTTTTTGTGAACGCTCCAGATCTAGGCCAAGCCACATGCGTCTGTATTGATTACAGCCTTGGACAGATGCCCACCTATTATTTGCCGCTAAATATGCTCTATCTCGCAGTAGGACTTTGCAAGTGGCTAGAGGCATGCCCACGGACTCCAACTCTGCTGGAATCTGTAAAGTTCGTTCCCAGTCTTACCAGCTCGTCTGTTTCGTGGTATTTTCCCTAAGCCATCTCGTTAAGAGATTTGCGACACTTCAGGACTGATGTTGAGTTCAGGAAGACAAAATCCAGGGATTTAATGGCAGCTTGACTGTCAGAGAATATGTTAATCCACACCGTGGTGAGGACTTTATACTTCTGGCACTTCCTTAATGACCAAGTTTTCAGTTTGATTAACACTAAAGTGATTGGGTAGTCTTTTTGCTACACTTATCCCTAGGTCTTTGGAGTAGATCCCGAAACCTACCTGATTATTTAATTTTGAGTCATCAGTGTAGAAGTCGACATACAGTCTTGTAGCAGGAGTTCTACATTTCTACGTGTCTCTATCTGGTATACGTAAGTATATGCTACTTCTTGTCGAACAATGGTTCAGCCAGAGTATAGTCAATAGTGCCTGTTATGTCAGGCACCATGTTAAGGATCACACTGTGACCACAGCCATTGTTTGACCACTGTAGTAGCTCTCTTAGTCTTACTGCCGTGGCTGCTGCAATTTGCATACTGGCAAAATTGTTACCCTTAGCAGAGAGAATTAATTGGTAAGACCCTAGAGATTTACCACGTCCCTCCTGGATTTTGCACCAATGCAAAAGGATATACTGGGGTGAGGCATATGTAAGTCACTTGGCTGAAATTTTTGCACAGGTTTTTTGTTTTGTTAAAATACCTTTTAAGAAAAAACCGAAAGATTTCATGGCAGGGATGTTTTAGAAATATCACTTTTAATAATTTGAACCTTTTTTATTTGCTGATTCCATCCATTCGCTTTCCATTTGCAGGATATTACTGTCTTCACAGATTCTCATTTTTTCGAGCTTCCATAACAGAACTTTGCATTCCATAAACAGACACATAGTTAATGCCAAGAGATACGACATCACTCGTCAGATTTCAAATAATTTTTATTTTTCAAGGTCACCAGACGTTTCATCATACTGGCTGTATTAACGTATAATTTGCCGGCAAACAAATTATGGACTGTTGTATCTCAATGTGTTTTCTTCTTTTTTCTTGTTTTTTGCACAGATTTGTTAAAGTTTTTCCTTTGCAAAATCCAAATGATTTGATACACCACATCCACGTCTCTGTCTGTTGTAGACGACGGTAAATGCAAAGCAAAATTATATACTTTCATTTCGGGTGATTATAATTTTATATAATTTTGAAATTACGTGCGTTAGATGTGGTTGTAGTGTGTCCTATCATAACATATGTATTCAAGCCAGACTATCATATGTTCCACATTCAAGTCAGACTTCCATCAATACATGAGATGCCATATATCGATTGTGCGCTGCCATCAGATCGACTGATGGGTAACATTTCATTGAATTTAATAATAACGAAGGAGGAGTTTGTAACAGAAATACGTTGAAGTATTTGAACTTCAGGTGATAACCGGCAGCTTTTAAAGCTTTAAGGTTCTAATGTACCAATAAACTCCTTTTCAAAGAAGCAAATACGGCATTTTGATTACGTGCCGTTTACTAACACGTAATAATCATTGTGGTGAATTGTACACCACGCCCACAATTGAGGCAGATCTTTCTTTAGAAAGTTTTATGTTTATGGCTCTTTCTCATATCTTTCAACCACCTTACACCATCATATATTGTTTGTCTTGAAAATCATAAAAAATGCCAGTTATTCCAAAGTTATATTCAGCTATTGAATTGATACCCTTTTCCTTCCGGACCAATTTCGACTCATTGTATCACCAACGGTCCACAGTGTGAAGAAGGTTGTATCTACTCTTTGTCAGATTTCATTTATAATGGTTTCAAAACCATTCCGGAACTACGTAGAGTAGTATAATTGTATTAAGTCTATCTTTTCATAACATCTATCGACAGAATACAGGGTGTCCGTCGGGAAGGTATACTACTTTGTTTATTTATAATTTTTGATTAAATGAAAGAGAATGAATCTTATATTGATAAATGTTTTATTTAATGTCGGCAATTACGTATGGAGTACAATATCAGATAAATGCCCGCCTCTGTTAGCCTCACAAATGCGAGCCTTTTTGAGCACATTTTTCATTACATTCTCACACATTTCACGCGGTATTTCATTAATTTCATCACGAATATTTTATTTGAGCTGCTCAAGCGCTTCTGGTTTGTTTGCATAAACGTTGCTAATTCAGATATCCTCACAAACAGAAGTCCAGAGAAGTCAAATCAGGCGACCGTGGAGGCCCATCAACATCACTCTTTCTTGAAACAACTTGTTGTGGAAAGAGGTCTTGAAGTAATTCCATTGTAATCCTGGCTGTATGCGATGTGGCACCATCTTGTTGATACCACATGTTAATCAAGCCCAAAGCATGCAGTTGTGACGTTAAAAAGTTTTCAATCATATCACGATATCGCTCCTCATTGACAGTTACCGTTACGCCGTTTTCAGTTTCAAAGAAGTAAGGTCCAATAATTCCTCCTGAACAAATTGCACACCAGACAGGCACTTTTAATGGATGCAAAAAAAAAAAAACCGGGGTTGTCATGGGCGAGCTGTAACATCCTATTGGCATATGTACGGCGGCGTAAATGGTCTTGTGAAAGAAGCTCTGGTATCAACTGAGTCTTAAATAGAAACAAATGCAAATCCTCGTGCAAAATTGTGGTCAAAGTTGTTCTTTGAAGACCAAGCTCCTGAGCACAGCTTCGAATTGAGGTTGATGGATTGTTTTGAACACTTTCTTGAGCAACAGTAATGTTTTCAGCCGATCTTGCGGTAGGTTGTGGTTCATGCTTGGCCCAATCAGCTACAGACCCTCTTTCTTCGAAATCATTCACTACCCGATAAATAGTGCGTCTGGTTGGCACATTGTTTCTCCCAAAAATTTCATGTAACATTCCTATCGTAACAGTAATCCATGATTGATTTTGATAAAATGTTTTAACGATTAAAACACGTTGGCTTATCGAATATTTTTTCATAATAAATTTGCCACGTCTCTACTTCACGACTGTCAAATATGAACTATCAAGACTAATGTTTACCAAAATGGCGGCAAAACAGAGTAATATACCTTCCTGACGGACACCCTGTATTATTAGTCAAACCGTATGTGGAGAGTATGTAACAATAAGAGCTACAGTCTCCCTCTCTCATCTGTGAAACTATAATCTCAATTATATAAACAACTCACACTAAAAATACGTATACACAAAGTTATCTATTTAGTGGTTTCGCCGGTCTGGCAAGGCTGTTAGCTGTTAAATATCTGTCATCTGAAGTATTAATTATTTGGTGAAAGGTTTGACATTTACGAACGTGGATCGTAAGTAAGTTTTAACTATTTTTACGTGTTCTCGGGGTAAAAATGGTTAAAACTTACTGCAAAAGTTATGATTTAAATGTTGGTTCTTATCGTGCATTATGGTGGGAATATGGACATCATAATCATTCCTGCTGTGTAAGGAATTAGCAACAGTATAAATAAATTTGAAGAGACTGAAAGTGTTACAGATGTTGTCGATCCTGTGCATCATCGCAATCAACGCACTGTGGAAAATATCGCTTCCGTTAATGAAAGTACAGCGAATTATCCGAATTTGTCGGTGCTAACGACTCATCAGGATATAAAACAAAATTTTCTTCAGCGATGAAGCTCATTTCTCACTCGATGGTTACGTCAACACGCGGAATTATCGCATAAAGGACACGGAGAACCCAGAAGTGATTGTAGAAAAGCCGTTGCATCCGGTAAAACTGACTGCTTAATGCGCTTTATAGCCCGAAGATGTTATTGGGCCGTTTTTTCGTAAACGACCCTGGAGAGAGATAATACCCGAAGTGTGCGAAAAAGTGTTCGAAAATTACCTCAAAAGGATCCACTGCTGTAACCAATCCAGAGGCGCCTATTTAAATGACATTGTATTTCGCACATAATGTCAATATCCAAACATTATAATGAAATACAAGTTTAATCGAAATTATAGTTTTGTTTGTCTTTTGTTTAACTTAACTTTTGAAACCGAAAAATGGGTTATATCTGTACTCGACAAAGGAGATTTCGAAACGCTCTACCCATTTAGTGTCTGCCTTTTAGATTGAACTTGCATTGTTTCTGTTAAGGGAGCATTTTTACAAAATTTCCTAATTCTAACTATTCATTCTGTTACCTGAAGAATTGTGAAGAAGGGCGGCTATTTAAATTGAAATAAATCTACGTCGAATGATGTAAAACAACGATGTTGTTCATTCCGATAGGTAAAATGTTTTATTGAAAGAAAAAAATAAGATAAAATATTCCTTAGTGCTTTCTGCTACTGTACCAAATCTCATATACTCAACTTCAGACTCTCCTTTTATAAAATAAAAAAAAAAAAAAAAATGCCGGAAATAGTCTGACAAATATCTCAGGACACGCCCCAACACTATACGAATGTTTGCATTTTCTTTCACTCAAACAATTGAATATTTCAATATAAAAAAAAATCAGAACGCAATAAAAAACCCAAACAACGGAACGCAGCTAAAGGTGCCTCCTTATTCAAACTGAAGATGGAATCAAATGGCGAACCACCAACATATAGCTATGCAGAGAGATTTCTTTAAAAAACAAATGCGTTCTTAAAAGACTCATAAGATTTCCATGTTTAAACTTGCGCGACAACGTCGATGACGACAACGAATTGCTATATCAAAGGATATGCCATACAAAGGACACACAAAGGCGAACCAACAATGCCTTCATCCGCTCCGTAGTAGGCAAAGAACGAGGACAAACGAGGTGCACTCACGCTTCTGGTGGAGAACGAGATATGCGCACAGTGGAGGAAAATTGGTATTATGTTGATAGATTGTCTGCGCAGACTTCTGCATATCACTTATAATTGCACACATATGAAAAAATAAAAAATAATAATTAGATAAAATTACAATAAGTGGACAGGACTGAAGCTCACGTGCCCTCCACGACGAATTGTGGTTCACAGTATTATAGACGTCCTCTTTTGCTATCAAGTAATTAGATAGCTTACTTACAAGATGGGCATAGCAAAAAAGTTTTCTTACACTGTTGGATGTATTGACTTCATTCATTTCTTTTAAATTGTTCAATAATCAAGCTTAAATTGGAAAAGTTCCATTAACGATTTTTTTTAATTATTAGGATTTCTTTTCTGTCAGTGTACATTTGAATTCACGAACGTGTGTTTGAAATTTTAGAACAATACTGGAAATAGCCAAATTTTGCCCGGTTTTGTTTAATCCTTGAATGTGCAAATGAATCGTCGGCTGAGGTTAATTCAGATATCAGGGCCAACAACTTTCTGAAATAATAGCACAAGCGGTTTCCCTGATTAGGGCTATAAACCAGTTTTTATTGTAGTTTTTCCTTCTTGCAGCGCATTTGTGGTAAAAGTAAGACAAACTTCGCGAGGCAAAAATGCCAGCTTGCATTTGGCAATAACTATTCGAGTGACTGATATGAACAAAGCAGGCTCGGATAACCAATTCGGCAAATAATGCGATCAGCAAACTCTTCGATGTAACTTGAATGATGGTAAGTTCATACCAGTAGGCTCTTGAAGCAGGTTTCGAACCTGTCATCTTCCTCAATCGGTCAAACCGCTATACGTTTTTGAAACATATATTTATCAAGATGGTTCGATTGCTGACAGCTTTGCCACCGGGTTCACACACAGAGCTCGTATAGCAGGTTTAACAAATGGCTTCAAAAGATGGTTTATGTACTTATAAGTTACCTTACAAGAAAGTGAGCTGAGGCCGTTGGGCAGAACAAAAGACAGAAGTCTTTTTTGACATGAACGGCCGATGCCTCTGTGGGACATAGATGACTGATGCTTTGTGGGAAATCATTGGCCGAAGCCTGTAGGACAAAGACTGCCGAAGTCTCTAAGGAGCCTAAAATTGAAACTATTGGGTGAAATAGACGGTTAAAGTCTCTATGGATTACATGAAACCGAAGATTGTGGATGAAATACCTAGCTTAATTCCCGCCTTTTTTAAACCAAATGACCAATATCCCTGTGGGGTAGACACAACCGAAATGTCTGTCTAACCAAACTCCATACATCCCCTTGGAGTACAGACGATGAAGTCTCATGGAGTACAAATGACCAAAATCCATACTCAAAACAAACTAGGGCAGTGGGGACAAATTTTTGCCGCTAAGCTCATGTAACGATTTTGCATAACAGATTAGATTTTGGTTGATGACCTTGGTCAGACAAGAAGGCTGATTGACATGAGCTTCAGTACTAGATTAAAATACTAGTTTCAGGAATCATCAGTTTTTACATAAACATAAGCTACCTAAAAGAAAGTGGATCGAAGACATGTATGATAAAGATGGCCGATGTGTTGTGAAATAGGCGCAATCGAAATTCCTGTGAGAAACACACGAAGGATGTTCTTGTTAAGCAAAGGCTATCGGATTCTCGGTGACATGTTTGTATCAATGATGTATATCAGCTTCTTATTGCAGGTTGGTGGATCGCAAGTTCTTGACACAGTTTTCACAATATTGTCCTACAGCTCTGGCACTAATTCCACATAGTAGGTCTAAGGATCGTTATACAATAAAAAAGTGGATCAATGTTGTAAGGGAATGCGAATGACCGTAATCTCTGTGGAAATACTTGTAGCTACAGACGAGCGAAACCCGTTTGGTATCAGATGACTCAAATCCTTTTGGTGCTACTAACGACGTCCTTTGTATTTGCTTCAGTGCAAAAGCAACAATTTTGCTTAGAATATGATCTATTGTGGCACGATGGTTGGTACACCCGATTATTGTTTGCATGGTGGTGTTTAGTTACCTCAATATGCTTGACAAACATTTCGAGTCAAATTGTCAAATTGTGACGTTCGGAATGGCTCCTAAATTCGAGTTCCTTTTAATTGAGTGAGTTTAAAAACCAAATGGGTGTGAATATGAGAAGCTCTCTGATATCTCATTTATGGTATGCAGTGGAATTTGTTTTGTGAAACATTCTTATCAGAAATTAACTTGGAAAGGCAATGAAAATGGAATGAAATGGGGATGCGGAACGTATCGCCGAAAAGATTTTTTGCCTATGTAATAAATTCCAATAATGTCTATTAGCCTCTGTGCTATAATACTGAGTAGAAACATCAAATATATAATAATACTGAATGTAAATACCTGTACTTATTTGATGTCCCTTGAAACGATAGGCAAAGGAGAAATAATCCATAGAAATTATGATAAAGATGATACTAGCTATTTCCGCCAATATAGAGAATTTTGGAAATCTTAAATACATTTTAACAGAAAAAAATTAATGCATATAACTTCTCATAACTATGAAACTGACGTTTGTACGTTAGCGAAGGACTACCGACATCCCTCTGTAGTACAGACGACCAAAATCCCTGCACGATATAAGCGCTTTTACAGCAAGCCACGGTAAAGTAATGATCTTGTGAATACGAGGTGTGTTCAAAAAATAAGGTGAATCTTCATTTTTCTCAAAAAATATTTATTTATTTATCCATCAATTTCTATTTCAAAGTAGTCCCCCTCAGCCAGCGTTTTTTCCAATCATCGAAGAAGTTGTGATATGCACTTTTTGGTATGTCCTGGAGCTCTCTCAGCGATGCGGTTTTTATATCCTCAATCGTCGCAAAACGCCGTCCTTTCGTCTGTCTCTCCAATCTTGGGAACGGGAAAAAGTCGCAGGGACCCAAATCTGGTGAATATGGTGGCTGAGGCATGATAACGGTGTTGTTTTTGGCCAAATAATTTCTCACAAGCAAATATGAGTGAGGTAAGTTATCATGATGCAAAAGCCATGAAATTTTTTTCCCACAATTTTGGGCGTTTTTTCGTATTGCTTCACACAAACGGCGCATAACTTCAAGGTAATACTTCTTATTTACCATACGACCTTGTGGTAAGAACTCCTGATGCACTATGCCTGAGTAATCGAAGAAAATAGTGAGCAAAACCTTAACATTTGATCGAATTTGGCGTGCTTTTTTTGTCTTGGCTTTCCAATGGAAGGGACGATTGGGCTTTGGTTTCGATGTTATAATCATATACCTTTGATTCGCCAGCAGTTAAGCAAACCTGGATCATCGTTGACGTCATTCAATAATTCCTGAGCGATGCTCATGCGACATTGTTTTTGCTCAAAATTCAGCAATTTTGGAACGAACTTCGCTGCCGCACGCTTCATACCCAAAATTTCCGAAAAGATTGCATGTTATGAGCCAACCGATATGTCGACATCCCCAGCAACTTCCCTAGTTGTGATTCGACGATCCTGCATAACAAGTTTCTTCATTTTCTCAACATTTTCATCGGTTGTTGATGTGCTGGGACATTCAGAGCGAGCGTCGTCATTCACACCTTCTCGACCTTCTGTGAGAATCTTGTAGCACTTGTAAGCATTTTTTTGACTCAGTGCTCTCACCGTATGCCACTGTCGACATTTTAAGTGTTTTTGAGCAATTAATCCCAATTTGACACAAAATTTGGTGCAACTTCTTTGATTCATTTATTTCGATAGCAGAAAATCGCCGAACACGTAAAACACTCACACATGCCTCTCACAAACGAACTAAATATGCTATATGGAGAAAACCGTCAACATATCTTCGAGACGAGTGTACCAGCATAAAAAAAAAATAATAATCGAAAATCGAATGTACGTAGTTCGCGAAATTTGAAAGTTCACACACCTCGTATATATTTTCACCCACCTCTAATCAACAAACGATTTCTAAGGAAATCAAAAGTTATGAGTGATAGTGCGTTTCATGCACCCACTGGGTGACGTACGAACCGTACTACAAACATAACGTCATTGTCAATGGGGACCGTTATTTAAAAATGTTGATGGAGTTTTGCCCAGAACTACACCAAAGACGTCTTCGTTTTCATAGCATTTGGTTGCAGTAAGGTGAAGCAATTGCACACATAGTAGAACATAGTAAAAATTAATATCCAGAAACTCCACGTTCCGCTGCCCTCCAAGATCACCTGACTTGATTGCACCAGACTTTTTTTTTGGGTTATGTCAAGCAAGAAGTAAACAAAATGAAATCGAGGAATTTGACTGAATTGAAGCAGTTAATGAAAACAATAATTGAGGCGATCAATAATTCAACCTTACATGCTGTAATGAATAATTTGCCGATCGGGTGTCACATATGCATGAATGAGAATGGAGGTCATTTGCGGTCTATCATCTTCAAAACCAATTAATTAAACAAATAAAATTGAATTTTCTATACAATAAAAAGAAAAATTAATGAAATGCATTGATTAAAAAAATTATTTGGATTTTTTATTGTAGCACAATTGGTGCGCCACCCTGTATATGGCTGAAGGCATGCTAACGACTGATGAGTACTGCGAGTATGACCAAACCGCTCTTTAGTTGAGTCAGATTATGGTAAAAAGAATTACAATGAACATAGGTTATTATTGAGACACATACCAAAATTTCTTCAAGTACAAGGTAACTGATAAATATTGGTACCCAAACGGTTCCTCTTTTGTAGTCTAAGCCGAAGGAGAACATGTTCCAACTCTCTAAGTGCTTTCATCAAGGTGGTTCAGCATACAGCTATGCTGATGTCACGAAAATCCTCATATTGTCGACTTTAAGGGCAAAATCCTTCATGGAATTTATCAATCTACTAAATAGAGCAGAAAACATAACCATTAAAATTTGCAATAATTTTTTTTTTTCACCGATACTTTCGCGATTCGCGCACTAAATTCCCGAGAAAGTGAATTGCAAAAATTTCCTAGGTATTTCCGATAATGTTCTATATTATCATCATATTATAAAATTACGAATAATTCCCAATGTGTTGTCTATCTTATTAAACAGTCTGTTGAAATTAATGAATGTGCGTTAATTAAAATTATATATCTTTTTTGAATCCGTGTTAATTATACTCGTATACTAAGTCTTCAATAAACTGTCTTTAGCCGCGAAACTCTCTTCCGTATAGAAGTCACTTTCCGCCACTGTGTGCCGCATAGTAGCATCGACAACACCGGCAGGCCAACGAAAGAGTGGTGCAATCTTAAACTCATCTACGGCAAGAAGGGACGTGGGGACAGTGTTACCGATTCTCCCTCTGTATTCCTCTTTGCAGATTTGTGTTGTGGATGACGACAACGATTGTGTAATTATACACTTTGGGTGTGAGCTTCTTGAATCACAAATGTTTTAGGAGTATTTGGTTTTTTTGTTATTTCTTCGTCACATTTCGTTTCGAGGATTCTATTGTTACAATACATATTTTTAAGGATCTTGGGTGAGTTTTCATGTTGCATGTCCGTACGAGTGAATTGTGTGTTCCTCTTCTCTGTATTGCGTCGGTTGAATTTGTTTTTTTCTGAACAATTCTACCGGAATGTCCTTTCCGTGTGCATTTGTTGTTTTTTGCTGTTGTGGCATACAAGTGTGTTTGTTTTTCTGTTGTAATTGCAAAATAACTGCCGTTCTTTCCATTGTTCCTCGAGGAGAGGTGCTCACTCCTTAACTTTGCATCCATCCATATGAATTCCAATGACTGGTTGAGTGTTATGCTGAAATCCCAAACACAACGGCCTCATTGTGTTTTCACTTCTCCATCTCCGGAATTCGTCCTGCTTATGCCTGGTTTGTGCGTGTCCTTTGTATGTTTTGTTGTATTCTCCGGTTCCGAATCGCCTGTATTGGCTGCTCAAGTCTTTTGTTTTCTATTTGCTGAAGGACTTTATTTTCTATTGTGAATTATTACTGGTTTCTAGTGGTGTTAAATTACTCAAGTAAACTGCTATGACTGATATGTCAATTAATCTGATTTTGATTTATGTTATGACGAAGAGAACTAAGAAAAAAAACTTAATTATTATTTACACACATACGAGTAGAGAAAAAAAGAGAAACTAATTGACTTTCAAAGTGTTTAGCTTTTGCGTAATTATCGAAATTGTAGGTTTCACTGCAGTAATAATAAGGGAAACACAGAGACAATATTATCAGGCTAGTTTGTGGCAAAAAAATACATGTGAGATGTCTGCGATTTTCTCAGGCGTATTATAATTACTAGTGGAATTTCCAACTGGAACATCCAACAGTATTACGACGATATCGCTTTCTTGGAATTATCGATAGATAATTCTATATGAATATTCCAAACAAAAAGAGCCAGTAAAGAAATTTCAGTCAGATCAACTGACTTACATATAACTCCGTCTAACATTCTTTGGCATTATTACAAAAGAGCGAGTGGTGCTAGAAAGGAATTGAAAATTATAGGATTCTTATGAGAAGACTAGAATGAATTGAAGCACAATAAAAGAAGCAAAATTACAACTTTATAAAGTCCCCGTTTTAGGAAATCGGCCAATTTGCAACTACAATACCATAAGAGGATTGGCAATTCCAATGCTAAATCAAACTGAATATAGTGCATAGGAATATATGAAACTAGGAATACGAGGTGTGATAAAAAAAAGGTATTTTCAAATTTCATGAGTTACGTACGTTCGATTTTCGCATTTTTTTTCTGTTGTGTTTGTACACATGTCTGTTATATATGTTGACAATATCAGCCATTTTAGATTGTCAGTTTGTTTTTGACATATAAAAAGGTTAGTCGTGTTTTGGTGTGCTCTTCGATTTTTTAATATTCGAAAAAATGGATCAAAGAAACTGTATTAAGTTTTGTGTACAAAATGAAATTAAATGTGCAACAACATTTGAAATATTGACTGTGGCGTTTGGCGAGTCTACTATCAATTGTGGTATAACCGGTTTAAGGACGGCCGAGAAGATGTCAATGGCGATGCTCGTCTTGGTCGCCCGAGCACGTCAACAACCGATGAAAACATTGAAGCAGTGAAGAAAATGATTTTGGATAATCGTCAAATCACTATTAGAGAGGAGAGCTGATGATGTTGGTATATCGTTCGGCTCATGCCAAGCAATTTTTACGGATGTTTTAGGCATGAAACGTGCGACAGCGAAGATTGTTCCAAAATTGCTGAATTGTGAGCAAAAACAACGTCGCATGGACATCGCTCAGGAGCTGCTGAACGTCGTCAACGACTATCCACATTTCCTTAAAAAGGTCATAACTCGTACCGAATCATGAGTGTATGGCTATGACATTAAAACAAAAGCCCAATCATCCCAATGGAAGCGTCCAGAAGAGCCAAGACCAAAAAGAAACACGTCAAGTTCGGGCAAATGTGAATTCTTTGCTCACTGTTTTCTTCGATTGCAATGGCGTGGTGAATCATGAATTCTTGTCACAAAGTCGTACGGTCAATGAGGAATACTACCTTGAAGTTATGCGCCGTTTGCGCGAAGCAATTCGTCAGAAACGCACAGAATTGTGGAAAACAAAATCATGGATTTTTGCACCATGAGAACGCATCAGCCCACACATCGACGGTTGTGCGTGAGTTTTTGGCCAAAAATAAAACCGCAATCATGCCTCAACCACCGTATCCACTTGACTTGGCCCCCGCTGACTTTTTCCTCTTCCCAAAACTGAAGACACCGATGAAAGGAAAGCGTTTTGCTACGATTGAGGAGATAAAAGAAAAATCGAAAACGGAGCTGTTGACGATACCAAAAAGCGCGTTTTAGAAGAGTTTCGAGAATTAGAAGAAACGCTGACACAAGTGTATTATATCTTAAGGGGACTACTTTAAAGGAAACAAAATAGAAATTGATGAACTAACAAATACTTTTTGAAAAAAATTGAAAATAACGGTTATTTTCTGATCTCAGCTCATATATGGATTAAATAAGGCGTTTTGTGTGGAAAATACCAGAGAAGCAGTACTTAGTCAATTGATAGCACTAACCAACAAACAAGGTTTTGCAAGGCAGAATTCGAATCCGTAGTTGGTTTTTCTCTATCACGTCAGGTTTTCGAGAAACAAAAATAAATGTTTTTATTCGTTTTTTACAGAAAAAATCATTAGTTTATTTGAAAAGCAATGAATTTTGAAAAATGAATGGCGATATTTGAACGTTGTTTGTATTTTGTTGGTTCAGTGTTACATATTAGAGTCCAGCAATAGTCTCCCCGCTGCTTTTGATCCAAAATCCTTGATAATTTCTTTCAATTTTCATGAAATTTTGGTGCGCACACTCCCGTTGTTCGTCGCTCACCGCACCTAGATTTTGTGAAAAAAAAAATCTAAATGCGAATGAAGAAAATGCATTTTGAGTGACATTCGTGCACCTAATTCGTGATAATTTTTCAATAAGTCAGTAACATTTTGTCTGTAGTTTTAGGAAAAACCGCTAACGAATATTTAAATGCTGCGCCATCCAGAGCCTTGACAAAGTTCTTAAAAAACACCAAATTTATGTGCAGCGGCGGAAGACGAACGTCATTTGGATCAATTAATGGTTTATTTGAAATGTTTTTTTTTTTCCTGATATTTTGGACTCACTACTCGTAGCACTGGGAATGACTGGTAATGGATCATTTGGTGGATGTTGAACTGGTTTGGAAACCGATGGGACATTG
>JAHXMU010000640.1:574868-605549 GCA_019455685.1 Philornis downsi
GAGACCCATGAAAGGACGGCGTTTTGCGACGATTCAGGAGATAAAAACCTAATCGCTGAAAAAGCTCAAGGACATAGAAAAAAAGTGCATGTCAGAAATGCTGCGAGGATAGGAAAAAACGCTGGCTCAAGTATATTATATCTGAGGGGGACTACTTTGAAGGAGATAAAATAAAAATTGATAAATACGATAAATAAATATTTTTTGAGAAAATTGAAAATTCATCTCATTTTTTGAACACACTTTGTATGTTTTCGAAACTTTTCACTATATCCTCGTACAAAACTATGGTTGCACATCAGCTCAGAAGGTAGTGGGTTTCTTCATCCATTTTAGAGAGTAACATCAGCTCCTCGATTTACCGACTCCAGTCGGCACTAGTCAATCACCAGTCTCTGTTTCTTTTGCATTCGTTTGGGGAAGCCAAAACATGAAGTGCAACAACAAAGATATCCACTAGATATGGAAAAAGTGGAAAAATGGCAACACAACAACAACAACAACAAATGCTTAAAGTGCTTAAGCTATAGTTGTTGCTGCAGTTAAACGAAGGTGTATTATTAAATATGGCGGCGGCATTTTAGTTCCATCCATATCTTGGGTTGGTTATAGTTGCGTTATGTTTTTGCTTTGTTGTTTTTGCCTTAGTTCTGTTTCTTGTTTTTTTTTTTTTGCACACTCGCGTGCGTTTTTCCTTTATAGTTTCCCCCACAAACATTTCGAATGCATGGGACGGACGCAGGGACCAACGGAAAGATGTTAGTAAGCACGAATGTACTACACATGTCTGAGGCTACATGCCGCATTTTGGGGCATTGTGGTGCACGTATGCCGCTTTATGTGTTGCCAAGTCGGTGTTCGTTTTTATGGAAACATGCACACTTGCAAACGCATGCATTTTTAATGTTCAAAACTATGTTTGATGTTTTTGCTGCAGTTGCTAACATTTACCAATTTCATTCCACTTCCACTCGTGTGGATATTTAAAGTTTTTCTTTGAATTCTTGAGATTTCATAAAAGGAACTTTTTGAGCAAGCACAAAGGACAAATAGACTATGTGTGTCTAAAGCTAAGTGTCCAGAAGCATGGCAATGATACTTTTTAAAAGGAAATGACCTTAATGTAGTCAAAAAATCATTAATAATCGAATTGAGATTAAATATTGGCAGATGAAGACAGCAATGCAAACAATTTTTCTTAAAACGAAACTTCGTAACGATCTCCTAAACATCCACGAATCGGCAGTTAGCCAATAGGGCACTCCCCACTGTTTGTAAACACCCCTGACACACGGTTAGATATACAGGGTGTCCGTCTGGAAGATATACTAATTTGTTTGTTTGTAATTTTTGATTAAATGAAAGAGAATGGATCTTATATTGATAAATGCTTTATTTAATCTCGGCAATTATGTACGGAATACAATATCAGATAAATATCCGCCTCTGTTAGCCTCACAAGGAACTCTTTTGAGCACATTTTTCATTACATTCTCACACATTTCACACGGTGTTTCATTAATTTCATCACGAATATTTCGTTTGAGTTGCTCTAGCGTTTCTGGTTTGCTTGCATAAATCCTGCTTTTCAGATATCCCCACAAAAAGAAGTCCGGAGCAGTCCGGTCTGTGGAGGCGAATTACCATCACCATTTCTTGAAAAACCTTGTTGTGGAAAGAGGTCTCGCAGTAATTCCATTCTAATCCTGGCTGTATGCGATGTGGCACCGGCTTGTTGATATCACATGTTAATTAAATCCAAGGCATGCAGTTGTGGCGTTAAAAAGTTTTCCATCATATCACGATATGGCTCCCCATTGACAGTTACCGTTACACCGTTTTCAGTTTCAAAGAAGTCAGGTCCAATGATTCCTCCTGACCAAATTGCACACCAGACTGTCACTTTTAATGGATGCAAAGCTGACCGATGAATAATTTGAGGGTTTTCTATTACCCAGAACCGACTTTTCTGTTTAATCACATATCCATTCAAATGAAAATGTGCCTCGACACTCATTATGATTTTTTCATGAAAATCCTATTGGCATATGTATGTGGTCTTGTGGAAGAACCTATTGTGTCAACTGAATCTTAAATGGAAACAAATGCAAATCCTTGTGCAAAATTGCAGCCGTAGTTGTTCTTTGAAGACCAAGCTCCTGAGCACGGCGTCGAATTGAGGTTGATGGATTTTTTGAACACTTTCTTCAGCATCAGTAATGTTTTCAGCCGATCTTGCAGGAATCAGAATCATTAAAATATACATATTTACATTATTTTGGGTTTGCTGTCAGAAACTTGAACAAACCGTGGACACCGACAATGTTTTGCAACAGTTGCAAAACTGTTTTATACAAGTGGTCAAATGGCGAGAAGATCTATTTCGATTTTTCAATTCCAGTACTTTGGAGAGAGTCGAGTAACCACCAAACCAATTGTAATTTCTGTTTAACAAAATTTGCTGGATTCAATATGAAAAATCGAAAAAATATTTCTTACGCAAACGTCCCATCGGTTTCCGAACCAGTTCAACGTCCATCAAATGATCCATTATCAGTCATTCCCAGTGATATGAGCAGAGAGCTCGAAACATCTTTCACCAGCAGTTGTAGTTTGTATCAGACTGAACGCCATTTAGTGACTCAAGCTGAGCTGAATATTAGATGATTCGGGATTTACATTTAACGAAGGAAGACGCAGAATTACTAGCTTTACGCATGCAGCAGTGGAAAAATCTTGCAGTTGGGGCAAAAGTAACAATCTATAGAGATAGAAACTTGGAGTTGGTTGCATATTTTGAAAAGAAACACTCTATTCTATACTGTACTGATGTTGAAGGTTTATTTCAAAAAATTAACCAGTCATATGACAAAACTGAATGGGGATTATTTATTGATGGCTCTAAGTACAGTTTAAAGACTCTTCTTTTGCATAATGGGAACGAAAAACCATCCATACCTATTGGTCATACCGTTAATACAAAGGAAAATTACGAATAAATGACTGAAATGTTGACATTATTCAAATACAACGGTAATAAATGGAAGATCTGTGGTGACCTTAAGGTGTGTGATTCAAATTTGTTTGTATATATGTATAGGAAAGGCCATCGTAAATAACTATAAATTAATCTGTTTCAGGTCATTGGTTTGTTAACTGGTATGCAAGGAGGTTTCACAAAATATTGTTGTCTATGGGATACTTGCGCTAAATGTCACCATTACGTCAGAACAGAGTGGCCAAAAAGATCTGAGTATTCACCAGGAAAACGAAACATTTCAAATAAACCATTAATTAATCCAAATGACGTTTTTCTTCCGCCGCTGCACATAAAATTGGGACCTTTTAAGAACTTTGTCAAGATGGTGCAGCATTTAAATATTTGCTGGCGGTTTTTCCTAACATTTCATATGCTAAAATCAAAGAAGGCATATTTGTTGGTCCTCAGATTAGGAAGCTATTGAATGATGACTATTCTTCACAATGTTTATTGGAGAAAGAATATGAAGCCTGAAAATCTTTCAAGAGCTTCGTGAACAGTTTTCTTGGAAACAATAAGAGTAAAAACTACAGACAAATTGTTGCTGAATTATTGAAAAATTATCACGAATTAGGTGCACGAATGTCACTCAAAATGCATTTTCTTCACTCGTATTTAGATTTTTTTTTTCACAAAACCCAGGTGCGGTGAGCGACGAACAAGAGGAGCGTGCTCGCCAAGATTTAATTAAAATTGAAAGGATTTTGGGACAAAAGCATACTGGGAGACTACTGCTGGACTCTAATACGTGAAACCGAACCAATAAAATTGAAACGACGTTCAAATAACGCCATACACTAGAAAATTCGCCGATTTTTTAAAAAAACTTGTAATTTTTTATGTAAAAACTTGTAATTTTTTATGTAAAAACAAAAAAAAAACATTTTTTTTTTGTATCTCAAAAACCTGACGTGGTAGAGAAAACCCGATTACAGATTCGAATTCCGCCCACCAAATTACCCAAGGAAAGATATTTGATTGCTTTAGTCCAAAAGCTTGTTGATTAGTGTTATTATTATCGATGTATTATTATTTCTTCTCTTACAGAGGTTTTGTTTTCAAATTTTCCGATTAGACAAAAGAAATTGCATTCTTATGATCATTACAGGATGAATTCAACTGAAATTATTCTGGCCAAATTATTGAGAGGTTTTGCTTATAAAGATTATCTTCTTGGTTTATTTGAAATTTTTTGCCTTCCTGCTGAATACTCAGTTCTCTTTGGCCACCCTATTCTGACGTAATGATGACATGTATCGCGACTATCCCATAGACAAACTCGTAAACCATCAATATCATTACAGTATAGAATAGAGTGTTTCTTTTCAAAATATCCAGCCAATTCCAAGCTTCAATTTCTATAGATTGTTGCTTTTGCCCCAACTGCAAGATTTTTCCACTGCTGCATGCGTGAAGCTAATAATTCTGCGTCTTGCTTCGTTAAATGTAAATCCCGAATTAGAATATTCAGCTCAGTTTGAGTCACTAAATGGCGTTCATCATCAGCCTGATGGAAACTATCACTGCTGGTGAAAGATGCTTCGGACTCACTAATCGGAGCACTGGGAATGACTGGTAATGAATCATTTGGTGGACGTTGAACTGTTTTTGTGGTTACTTGACTCTCTCCAAAGTACTTGAGTGAAGAAATCGAAATAGATCTTCGTGTCATTTGTCTTCGTGTCAACTATTAAAAAACATTGTCGGTGTCCACGGTTTGTTCAAATTTCTGACAGCAAAAATTAAATAATGTAAATATGCGTATTTTAATGATTCTGATATTACATATTCTTTTCTTCCAACCAAATATTCACCACACACATAAAAAAATAGCAAAAATAGTTTGAGTCAGTAACACACAATCTCCCTGGCATGCTTAAACGGTACTATTATAAAGATTTAGAATGAATGTGGGCTTCTGTCAAATTAATAATGGTGAAATTGTAGTGTCAGTATTGGCTGTTTTACAGTATTGCCAACATGCGATAAAAAATGGACAATAGGTGATAGTCCAGACTCGAATTCAGCGCACCCATATTGGTTAAAAGGCGTGCTTCGTTTCTACAGTAAATTTTTTCCCAAACTGGCTTTATTTGTTGTGGTCGTTTTTCATACACCAACTTCTAGGCTGGTGATCGCAAGTACCGCAAGTTGGAGAAATCGGTGCTGAGCGAATAAAATAATGCGCTTATCTTTGAAATAATTGACATTGCCAGCATTGTTTCAAAAACTTTACCATATATTCAGTAACCAAAAAGGATGTATGACAGTAGTTAATAGATATATTATTAGCTATGCCAGCTCATATAATTTTTATGAGACACCGCATTAAGAACACGCATTTTCACTGGAAAACAAATATATGTGAATTCGATATATTATGTGCAGGAAGACGGCGTTTAAACATTACCAATAACCTGACGCTTAGTCTACATATAGCCCACAAAACTGCAGTTCTGGATATGTATAAAATATTAATAATATTTTGCTTTTTAAAAGCAACGTAAGGTGGTTATAGATGGTGGTGCTGAACGGAATCTTTAATTTTTGTGTGCATTTACGAGAGACCGCTCTTGTTGTGGGCACAATTAATATGACTCATTTTTTTATGCATTTAAAAAAACTTATGTCAACACATCCAACTACCTGATGGAGGGTCACTACACAGCAATAAAAAAAAAATGGAAGTCATTAAAAAGGAATCACATTTTCACCACTTCTATAAATGCAATCCATGTATATTTATTACTTTCAATAAAGTAATTTTGAACCACTTCTAAAACCGTCGTAGTGGAAAATTTGATTTATTTTCATTTGTGATTCCTAACATTTAAAGCAAAGCGTGTTCCCATGAAGTGCTCAAAAATCATTTTTAAAGGACATGACATAGTAGTTGATAGTCGGCTTAAAGAATCTCCTTTTAGGCTTCAAAGGAGGGTAACTTTATATGATAATAGATATGCTAAGTTTGTCTATTTCTATTTGTAAAAACTACAACTACTCAGGGACCAAATGAAGCATATACGAGCACATACAAAGCACAGCACACTGGGGCTGCACTTCAGTGCAGAGAATGTATAAACTTTGGGCCAAATAAATATTCTGGTTTTTTGTTTTTATAGAAAGTACCAAACCCACCGGAATCTACAGCCAGTTTTTTAAGAAACCGACTGTTCATACAAATGAAAATTACAAAAAAAATAGTGTTTCCCTCTTCTGACAATCTTATGTTAATTTCATTGGTGATTGTGAAATTTTTCACCACTTTCCTATCACCAGTTTTAACTAATATTCGCTTATTTGGCTGCACTTTTTTTGATAGGTGGAAATGAGATTTTCCTTGATATTTTCCTAAACGTCGTTTGACGCATACTACTTAGTGCGGTAAGTGATAGATGTGGGAAGAAATTAACCCATTTTATATAGTTTTTAAAGGCACAACCTTAGTTGAGGGCGTGGTTATTACAAAATATTAAAAATGTGTTTCGATGCATATTCATAGGAAAACCTAAATACGTTCATGTTTTTAAATGAGAAGATAACGTTTTCGTCATGCTTACTTTTCTTACTATGAATGAGAACGTTATCCACTCCAACCACAACTTTATTCGCAATGGATTGGAACTTATATCGTATTAAAAAAAAAAAATAATAATAATAATAATAATGATAATAATAATAAAACTGCACAACTGGAAGCACCCCGGAATTGATAAAATTTACAACTTCTTTTTTGAATATATAACGGCTATCCACCAACAACTCAGCGACATATTTAATATATTTATAATCAATCCAACGAATATTCCAATAAGAAACAAGAAGAATATGTATGCAGCATTCATCAACTACCAGAAGGCGTGTGAAAGTATACCCTAAACGTGGATAATCGAAACTCTGAAAATATGCAAAATAAACCCACGGATCATCACATGCCTCCACATGACCATGGAAAAATTGCAAACAAAACTGTGTATCCATATGAATAAAAAGGACATCACCACCAGACCAATCAAAATAAAAAAGGGCATATATCAGGGAGATTCTCTTAGCCCGTTACTGTTCTGCTTAGGAATAAACCCACTGTCCATTGGACCAAAGCATATACGGATATCAACTTAAGTCCTTCGGAAATATGTTAATATCGCATAGTCTGTATATGGATGATTTGAAGATATACAGATGAGATGATTTGAACATATAAATATCTTGAAATGCAACAAACCATCCGCATTGAACATGGTAAGCAGAAGGACATGATAAGAAGAGAGTTTACGGCTAGACTACACAGAAAAGGGAAAAGGGTGGATAAATCGATTAATACGTTCGCTCTACCATTACTGTCATATACATTTGGAATTATTGCTTGGTCAAATACGGATTTAAAAAATACGAACGACAATGACAAAATATAAATACCACCACTCACAGGCTTCTGTAGAAAGGGTAAATATACTGCGCAAACTGGGGAGCCAAGAGGATCAACATCCATTCTTTGCATAAGAAACAGATCGAAAACCTTCGGAATTATTTCAGGGAATAGGCGGACATTTCACCGCTATATAGAGCAGTAACAACAGCAAATGGATATCTAACACTCTTAAATTTAAAAAATTAAGTCGGTGTCACTGGTGTAGCGGACTTAGGGAAAGCTGAAAAGAAAAATTATTTCAAAAGTAAGATATTCGGGTATATCTTATGCCACGACCATATAGATAAAGACAATACACACAATTGGCAAAAATACAGACAGCTACGGTGGGAAGCAAAACTGTCCGGATGTAAGTAAGGTAATGAAAATAATACAAATATAGGTATATTATCAAATATATGTATTTTTTTATTTAATTAAACATTATTCTAAATTATACAGTAAAAAAACTGTCATAAATTGCTTCAAGAAAAATAAAAATATTTAAAAAACAAAAAATTCACTATTCGGAGACTTTTGCACTTTTAGCGATTTGTTGAAAATCAATTAACGTTCCCAATTTAATATTTCGTCCAAAGGCCTTTACTTTTAATTACGCTTCCAATACGTTTTGGCATACTCTCCACCACCTTTTGGATGATATCATGGTCAAGAACTCGCCATTCATGTTGTATTCTCTCCCAAAGCTCCTCAAAATTTTTTGGTGCTACATGCAAGCTACATTACGTCGTTTTTTATATCATTTACCGTGGATTTACTTAAATTTAATCTTTCAGCAATTTTACGGCATGTACTGGGTGGGCCATAAGGGTGTTGGCGGTCTAAATATTCAATTAAAAAAAAAAAACTACGAAACATAAAAAAAATATATTTGTATTTTTAAAAAGTAGAAGCATGGGAATTTTTAAGACTTAAAAATAACGTTGTCCAAATGGCTTCCCTCGGCTGCTTAACACTCTTGGAACCGAAGTCGCAAATTTTGGAAAACTCGTTGAAAAGTTGTTCTCGGTATTTTGTTACTTTCCTGAATAATGTTCCTCTTCAACTGCTTTAAATTGGTCGGATTATTCTCGTAGACTACCGATTTGAGGTAGCCCCATAGAAAATAATCGCATGGAGAGAGATCGGGGCTACGTGGGGGCCATTCAATATTCCCCCTTTTCGAAATGAGTTTTCCAGGAAAACTTGACAAAGTTAAGTCGGTTATTGGCATCATCGGGTTTTAATTCTTGGACTATCTGAATCTTATGAGCCTTCAAATGCAAATCACGTTTCAAAATTCGTCGTTGTTGTTCTTTTGACATCCAAAGACTGACTTCTCTTACGTGTTGACTGTTGTGGATTTCGCTGAACTGAAACACGAACACGATCCACAATGTCGACTGATCTTGCAGAAACTGGGCGACCACGAGCCGTAATTGGTACTGTTGAGCCGGTTGTTTCGAACATTGTGATCCATTTTCGTATCACATTGGCGCTTGGAACTTCACTTAAATCGTGTAAACCGCGTTCATGCCGATACAAACGTCGCCAACACTCATATGGCCCACCCTGTATAATTATTTTGCAACAAATTTATCACATTGTTTTTAATGTCAGTTGGCGTTTTTCTCATTTTTAAAGATCTTTTATTTTTTTAACCTAAAATCAAGTCAATCACTTCACAGGTCAAACAATATTGCACAAAAAAAAGCAATAAAAGCTTGATAACGAGATGGCAACAAACAAAAAAAAACAAAAAAAAACAACGGATCAAATAGCGTTACATTTCAACAAAGCAATATCGTGATAATGTTTATTTCGTGTACAGTGCAAAAGTGTCCGAATAGTAAATTTTTTGTTTTATTAATATTTATTATTTTTCTTGAAGCAATTTATATGAGTTTTTTTACTTTATAATTTAGAATAATGTTCAATTAAATAAAAAAATACATATATTTGATAATATACTCATATATGTATTATTTTCATTAACTTACTTTCTTAATGCAAAATATCCGGACAATTTTACTTCCCACTGTATATCCTGATACAGAAGGGTTTATCATGGCAATTCAAGATGGTATGATTCACACACGTAACTGCGCCGAATATATCATTAAAGACCCAAAAATCACAGATGATAAATGCAGAAGATGTGGTAGTGCATCTGAAACGATAGCACACATACTTAACGGTTGCACACCTCTTGCAGCAACCCGATATAAGGAAAGGCATGACCTAATGCGTAAAATCTTTTACCTTAGTTTCTTGAAACACCTAGGCATAAACAAAGCCACCGCAGCATATTACAAATACCACCCAAAACTTATAGTCGAAGATGAACGGTATGTAATACACTGGAACTGGTCAATATTAATACCCAACTCAACTGAGACCACAATACCCAACAGACCAGACTATATAATTATAGACAAGGAAAACGGGACTGGAAATATAACAGACTTTGCCATACTCCTTGATGAAAATATATAGGTACAAGTGACTATGAATACAAAGATTGGAAAGTACCAAGAAGAAAGAAACTTGCACAACCTGAAAACACAAGCGGTTATAACAAGCATCACGGGAACAGTCAGTAAAAACACGACGACTCTGGTGAAAGATTTTGGATTAAATGACAGAACTATAACTCAAATGCAAAAGACAGTCCTTATAAAAACATCATCAATAATGAGGGAAAGATAAGAAAGAAAGATAGGATAAGAACGGGTTTAAAACTTGGATAACATCCCATCAGAGCAAATACCTTGGTCATTGGCCCGATTGACTGAGAATTGATTGACCCGAAAGCTGAGAATGTAAAAGTTCTACCTATAATAATAATAATAATATAATAATATATGGACCACGCAGTTGTCTATCGTGTGGAAATTTTATAATCTGGTGAAGAAGTCTTCAGGTATATCAGTGCCAGGGAAGCCTGGCACTCATAACTATAACCTTATTATTCAAAGGAATCTGCGAGTGTTTAGTTAACAACATAGGAGTACCGACTAAAATGCATTTTTGTCTTAATACTTAAAGTTTTAATAAATTTTTTCACATTTAATATTATTCGTTATGGCCAACTAATAAAAACTAACATCTCTGTGATAAAATTTCTTGATGTAGTCAATCAAATGCGTACAAATTTAGCGATTATTGTGGTGATTCAAACACATGTGCGAAAAAAATGTCGTAACAAACTTGGCGCAGAAGATAATGGCTAAGGCACTGCCAGAAGCACTAAGTTCTGGAATCCATGCTAATCCTCTTAGCGCGTGTTGTAATAAAATCGTAGTTTATTGATATGATCGAAATTTATTGACATGACAGGTTATTCTGTAAACTACAATCTAAAAACTACAGTCGAAATTTATTGACATGGCATGTTATTCTGTAAATTACAATCTAAAGCCGTACAGATAAAAATTTTCATTCTGTTTCAATGATTTTATGAATTCTTCGTTCCACATGATTGTAAGAATGCAAACATTTTATAAGCTACCATCATGGTCTAGGAAAAAGATAACACATTTTCATGCATTAATATCGTACATTATTACCAAATATGTTGATATTAAGTACTTACACTTTTGAAATGTACCATATCTATGTGGAACAAATTATGAGCACTCAAAGAAAATGGTTTTCCGGCAAACTGCAGTAACATTAATACCAGCTTCCGATATTGCAAGGAGCCATCATACCAATTTTGTTCAAAGAGTGCATTTCCCATTTGCGAAGTCTGTAGGAATGGAAGAATATATAACCTTTTAACACGACCACTTCAAAGGCCCAGTTGTTATTACTTACTGCTTCCTCAATCCTTGAGCCCTGATAGCAATTGTCAAACGTGAAAGCAACTTGAACAAAACAAGGGAATATAAATAAGATTATGGCAATAAAGTCATCGCTATTGACCATAAGATAAATGTGAAAACATATCGAAGCACCGCTGAGCAAATTTGTAAGAAACAAAGACAAACTGTAGGTGTTGCGAAGCTTATCGCCCAATCTGAAATGGAAAGTAAAAACCAAATTGTAAGATCATGTTTCCAAAGATTTTGTATACAGCAGTTAAATGTTCAAAACAACGTCATATCGAGATAGAACATATTTTGTCCTAGGAAGGACAAGGAAGTGAGTGTGAGAGTTTATTTGACCAAAAATAACACCGTTATCTGCTTCAGCCACCGTATTTACCAGATTTGGCGCCCTGTGACTTTTTCCTGTTCCCAAGATTGAAGAGACCCATGGAAGGATGGCGTTTTGTTATGATTGAGGAGATAAAAACCGAATCGCTGAGAGAGCTCAAGGACATAGCAAAAAGTGTATATCTGGACTGCCTCGAGGATTGTAAAAAATGCTGGCACAAGTGTATTATATCTGAGGAGGACTTCTTTAAAGGAGGTAAAATAGGAATTGATGAATGAATTAATATTTTTTGATAAAAATGAAAATTCTCTTTATTTTTTCAAAACACCTCGTATTTTGAAAAGTCAAGTCAAATGTCAAGGTTTTGCTCACTGTTTTCTTCGATTACCATGGCGTAGTGCATCAGGAGTTCTTACCACAAGGTCGTACTGTAAATAAGTAATGTTGCCTTGAAGTTATGCGCCGTTTGCCTGAAGCAATACGAAAAAAACTCCCAGAATTGTGCAAAAAACAATTCGTGGCTTTTGCATTATGATAATGCACCTGCTTACTCATTTTTGCTTGTGAGAAATTATTTGGTCAAAAACAACACCGTATTCATCAGATTTGACACCCCGCGACTTTTTACTGTTCCCAAGATTGAAGAGACCCATGAAAGGATAGCGTTTTGCGACGATTGAGGAGATAAAAACCGAATCTCCGAACACGCAAAACACTTGTCTTATTTATGCCTCTGGCCGCGAAATTTGAAAATTCACCTTATTTTTTGAACACACCTCTTAGTTATCCAGATGACTAGTTATCTCGTAAATAGTAGATAACTAGTAAATAGTTATCGCGAATGAACTCTTCGGGCAACTCTTCTTAAAAAAAATAAATTTTGAATGAAATATTTCTACAAGAAAATCTTCCTACGAAAAAATTTATTTCTTTAAAAGCTTTATTAAAGAATTTTTTGACTGTGTTTTCTCTACGCTTGGTGATGTAAAACCCAGTTAAGCTACATCCAAAAGGTGTAGGCAGAGTACGAGTATTGGACTGAAACACTGGTCGGAGTATGTTTCGTAGGTTTGTTCAAGCAAGCAAAAAAAAAAAGTGGATTTTCTGAATGACTGTCGGGAAAAATATACTGGTGCATATTGCTTCGCCATTTATTAAGTTCCTTCGCCATTTATTAACGTCCTTTAGAGTTAATTCATAATTGCTTGAACGAAATTCGTTCTCCTTAGAATACACACAGAAAACAGCCTGTCACTGCTTACCTTCTCACTTACTAGGAGGTAGTAGAAAATTAGAGGTCACTTCTTTACCTTTTACAACATTATTAATGCTATGGAATATGATCTTAAATTGTGCTCATAAGCGAAATGACAAAAATTACTTCGCTTGTTCTTCAAACTCTTATACGTGACAATATTTCACTTACTTCTGTAGGTGCTGGTGGTGCTTAATAATTGCCGCAACTTTCAGGTAAAATTCTTTTCTCTTCCTCTCGTCGGGATCTGCAGAATTTCGAGCATTTAGCTTTCCCAATTCACTGTTAACAAATTCAAATTGCATTACAAACTGAATCACGCATACGGTGTAAATGTGATCCCAAGTAAAGAGACAATTTATGCCAAATATCGTAATTATGGTCTCCCAAACATACATATAAGGATATGATCCTGGATCTTCCTTTAGATGTAGAGGAAACCAGGAAGCATGCTGATGATACTCGTCGATGATGGGACCACCTTCATAGAATAGGAAATATTTCAGCAGGGGTATACCGATGAATGCGGACAATCCCACTATGCCGTAAACGAATAGCACTCGATACCGCAACAATAGATATCTGGCGAATTTCTTACAATTCATGCCAATTTGCTCCACACAATCACGGGGAAATATCTGATCGAGGTCATTGCATATCTCCAACATTTCACGGTGCTTTAGAAATAGGAAAACACCGCGCATGAAACACAGAAATTCTATACTCCAAACAGCGCCTATTTGTTTGGCTTCAAGAAGGCGCTCGTTTCTGATTTCCGCAGAGATTTTCACGACATTACAAATGCAATCGATCAATAATATCGTTAGGGCAATATAAAGCAGCTTCAGCGATTTGAAACGGAATGGTACAGACAGATCCTTGCGTCTGAAGTCGAAATATATAATCCTGGTGTAACGCTGTGAGGGTTGCAGCCGCAAAAGGAATTCGTCCAAAGTGTAGTAACGTTGTTTCATTATGAAAACTAAATGAGAATATGAGGCAGCTCACCTGATACGATGCCTTTTATAACAAATTCCAAACAATTTGAAATAAATTGTGAAGGAATATCAGTTAATTTTGTTTGATGTCCTTCAAAAAGGTTTTGCATTTGAACGTTTGAAGCACACTGTTCAAACGTTTGCCCAAAATGCTAACTTATAATTCATAATTTAAGCAAATTGATTCTCTTCTTAGCACAACCAATTAAAGACACATGTCTTTGCTATTTTTATATAATAGAGCTATTATGGAGAAAATAATTCAGGGGCCATTAACAAAGTGGTGGCGTATTTGCCATAACGAACACTATTGAAAAAATTGTTTTTTTTTTTTTTTAAATTATTTAAAATTTTTTTTTAAAAAAAATATAATACATCAAAGTCAACAGAAATTTGCATTAAAATCAAACTGTTTTCTACTAAATACGAAACACATTCGTTAAAACGTAAATGTCGGAACAAATCGGTTTAATGTCATAAATTTTGTTAATGTCTCTTAAAAATTTATTTAACTATTGAGTTGTATGTGAGTTCTCCAAAAAAAAAGCCAAAATATCAGTACTGCGGTACAAATATCCATACATCAAAATCGTTTATTATTCCGAAACACACAAGGCATATGTTTGTACAACAAAGCCAGATGAAACAATTGGTGCGCAACTAAGTTCCCGCTGTTTGCCAAGAGATGGCGCCAGCTGTAAGTGCTAGTTGCCATAACCTAAACGTCATAAGCTAAGCGTAGGTCTATGGTAAACATTCCGTCTCGACGCAATATTGATTTTCTTTTGACGTCATATTGTTTTCGTTGCGTGAATATACAGGGTGGCGCAATAGAACGTGCTTATTGCTTATATATTTTAGTCGCTATGAATCACTTCGACGAGAAGCGTCGCGTATTTTGCGTGCGCGCATTTTGCGAGAACTCTCGTTCATATATTGCTACTAGGCCACTATATTGTGCTGAATATGGACTTCGGCGAATTAGTGAAACTCCGAGTGCTTATTCAATTAAAATATGGGTAAAGCGTTTTGAAGAGACCGGTTCAACCACAAGCAAATGGTCGCCCAAGAACATGTAGGACCGAAGATAATGTTGAGAGAGTTATGGAATCAGTACGAGGAAATCCACAAATGTTGACTCGCAAGAGATCGTCTGTCTTACAATTATTGCGACGAAGTTTGCAACGAATTTTAGCATTGGATCTTAAACTGCATCCATGTATTTTGCAATTAACACAAGAATTGAAAGAGTCTGACTTCATAGCAAGGCTCGCATTTGCTAATGAAATGCTTAATCGATTTTCCAATTTTGACAATATCCTTTTCTCTGATGAAGCTTATTTCCTTATGAATGGGTTCGTAAACCGTCAAAATTGTCGTTACTGGAACAGTGAAAATCTCAAAATCAAACACCAGAAACCATTGCATAGTCCTAAAGTGACAGTATGGGCAGCAATCTCTGGCAGAGGAATAATTGGTCCTTTTTTCTTCAAAAATGCGTGGGGCCAAAACGTCAGAAATTGAAAGTTCAAGAATAGTGAATTCCAGAAATTGGTTCCAACAAGATGGAGCTACCTGTCACACATCAAATGACTCCATGGCGGTGGTGAAGCAGATGTTCCCTGGCAGACTGATTTCGAAAAGAGGTGATATCCCATGGCCCCCACGTAGTCCAGACTTGACGCCTCTTGACTTTTTTTTGTGAGGATACCTCAAACACAAAGTCTACAGTAATAATCCAAGAAACATCGTTCAGCTCAAGGAGAATATCCGTGGTGAAATGGCAGCCATAACACCAGTATTACTGAAGAAAGTTTTCAATAATTTTCGTTTGCGGTTAGAGAAGTGCCGTCGTAGAGAGAGTCACCATTTAGATGATGATATTTTTAAAAAATAAACTCTATTTATTACTCTACAATGCCTTAGACTTATTTTAACCATACCTTTTGTATTTATTTTTTAATATGCACGTTCTATTGCGCCACCCCGTATATGATTATATCCCAAATAATCGTCGTATGTGGGAAGTATTGATTTTCCTCTTTCCATTGAACAAACCGGCGGCTGAAGCTCATCGGAAGCTTTAAAACGTTCACGGAGATGCTGCTGTAAGCGAAGCAACGTGTCGAGATTGGTTCCGTTGCTTTAAAGACGGTGATTTTGATGTTGACGAACGTTCGCGTGAAGGAAGACGAAAAACTTTCGAAGACACAGAATTGACGGCATTGCCTGATGGGTATCCATGTCAAACGCAGGTAGAGCTTGCTTCAGTTTTGGGAGTTAAGTGCCAAGCCATTTTCAAGCGATTGCATGGGTTGGGAACGACTCAAAAGCAAGGAACTTGGATTTTTGATGGGTTGAAGCCAAAGGATGTACTTCAGCGACAAAAAAGGAAGAGGTTTCTTCATCGTATTGTAACGGGTGATGCAAAATGACTTCATTACAGCAATCCAAGGAAAAAATGTCAAGCGGCTGCGCGGCCATGCTTCTACGTAGCCGCAAGAATTTGTCATTGTCACAGACATCCTTTTCCTTTAAGTTGAGTGTTATTATATTTATTGTTTAGCAAAAATACAAATTATTTTAGGCTTACCGAAAAAAATCGAAAATAATTTTATATAGTTATGAAAAAAAGAAAAAATGGTAAATCCAAATTTTGCCCGCTAAACAAGTAGGAAAAAAGCTAAAATTACCGGGGGAAAAAAGCTAAATTTGCAACACTTTGTACTACCTACAAGGTCAAAATATGGAATCTGTAATATTGAAATTGAAATGTCTTAATAAATTTAGCGATGCTGCAAACGATTTCCCACTGCCAGATATCAGTACATATGAGACAATAAGAATAGAGGACTAAGCGCCAATTAAATGTGGTAACATATTTATTCATGGCTTAATGCAACTCACCGTAATTGAACAAATTAAATCGTATTATACTTTGCATTTATTTAGCGTGTTGTTCGGAAAGTTCGTTTGTTTTTTAACAGAAAATTATTTATAAATTTATATACAAGAAAACAATTGTTTGAGTTTATTATATAATCTCCCCCTTTTTGAATAACTTCTTCTTACCTCTCTGGGAGCTTCTAGATTCCTCAATTCGATTCAATTCGATTTTTCACTTCCTCGTCGTGATGGAAATTCAAATCGTTCAAGTGGCTGCTTAGGAAGTAAGGTGGGTGAGATAAAACTTCCAACGCAAGCTCTGACAATTTCTGACAGATCCGTAAGGCAGTGTGCGGCCTCGTTGAGGCAGTGTGAGGCACACACACATAAAGGTTGCTTACAAATCCGATCTCTTTTGTGATTCCGTGAACGGTACAGACTGTTTTTGTGATTATTTCAGCTATTTCCCTAACTGTTGCACGGGGATTAACAATAATTAAATCTTTCACCTCCTCGGAAACAATTTCTTTTGGTCGTCTTGATCTGGGAGTGTCCGTCACGGAGAGGTCGCCCGTAGAAAATCTTTTAAACCATTTCTGGCAAGTTCTTTCATTTGGGCCGCCTTCTCCATGAACAGACTTTATTTTGCTACTGGCTTCAGCAGCTTTTTTTCCTTTTTGGAAATAATACAGCATAATATGACCAAAATGCTCTTTTTCACTCATTTTTCCATTTTTTGCTTCGTACGATTAGAACAAGAACACAAGTAAACAATAGTACTCGTAAACAGTTTAGAGAAGAGATGGGAGGATAGTACGAACTAACAACGTAATATTCCATACACATTCTCAAAATATGCACAAGAAAAACATTTAATGCCTTTTTTTGTAAGATATTTAATTTGTAATGAAAATAAGTTCGTTATTCTGCCAATAGATGGCTATAGTAATCTGTATCTCACCTCGTATAAATGCGATCGCATTATGCCAGTTGTTATTAGAAAGATAAGATTTCGTACTCAAAAATTTTTTCAGGAAGTTTGATGATTGCTTGATTCAGGATTGTTTGAGTGAGCTTCGAAAATGGATATCAGCAAAGAGAAAGTACGCCATAATTTGTCATTTTTTCTTTCACGCTAAAAGCGAAATCATGTGTCGGGTGGGTAATAATGTGCATAGCGATTATGGTCCTAATACTGTAACAGCCAATTTTAGTTTCACCGATTCTGTCCAGGTTATGATGTTAAAAAATGCACCGTGCTCAGGAAGGCCCATTGTTGATAGTGTCGATATCAATTGTCATGTAAGCACTGCTAGATTGCCAAGGAGCTAAAAATTACACAAAATCGCAGTTGGAATTACTTTGATAAGACTGGATACGAAAAAATCTCGATGCATGGATGCTATAAGAATCAACGCAAAAAATATTTTATGGACCGAAGTGGAAGCTTCACGCTGGTTGTGGTAGATACCAAAATCGCTTATAGAGACTTTGTGTTGGAATGTGTTGCATTGCAACCGGGTGATACAGACCCATAGTGTGGCAGAGGTGGTAAGATAGGCCTCACCTCCGCCAATGGGGATTATGTTCCATCCTAACATAATTAATTTGATATATCCTGGCTGGAAGAAAGGGCTGACAATTGCGATTGCATGCTGCCAAAATTGCCAATCCCTCTTCCTACATAGTCCAAGTTTTACTTGGCTATCCCAGGAGGGCGTTGGCAATCGTACTGTAATATGCCCAGTGTGGGTATGACCTTCAAGGCGAGACTCACGTCAAACCCCCGTGGATTCTGCATCTATGTCCATCGTTCAGTGTTAGCAGTCGGATAATACGCTGGTTCTTTCGCATTAACCCAAAGCCCAGGTGTTGTGTCAACAATACTAAAAATGTGGCCTCAATTTAATTGCGATTTTTCAATGTGATTTTTACAATATGAAATTTTGTTGAAAAATTTTTATGCGAAAATATTTAGAATGTTGCAGAAGGCCTTCAGTGGTTAGGCTTGGTTGGAGAGAAATGTTTATAAGAGGCTTAAACAGCTCAAAGAAACAGCTAAAAACGAGTTGTAGACGAAAAACGCCTCCGACCCGCACCATCAACTTGTCCCAATGAAAATCACGTCCAACAAATCCAAGATTTGGTGCTCAAATACCAACGATAAGGAATTAGGGTCCTTGCTAATGATGCAGACATTTCAAACGGATCTGTTATCTCCATTTAAAACAAAAATATTTTGTTTCTCAAAAACGTTGAATCGTGATTTATGTAAAAAAAATCAAAATTCAAAAAGGCCATAGCAATAAAAATGTGCAAGGAGATGGTCTATTATGGGAAAAAAGAATTGGATCAATGCTTATGACCCCGAAACAGCCAATTAATCGAGTGAATATCTTGCCAAAGATGAAGCAAGACCGAAAAAAGCACAACAAATAAGATGAATATAAATAAACTTAATGCTGATAGTTTCCTTCAATATTTATCGAATAATTAATTAAAAATAATAATAATAATACTTATCTATAAATATCGATTATAATCAAGGTATTATGCATTATGAGTTTTTTCTAGCTGTTAACAAGCAAGATTATTATCAGACAACTCTTGATTTTTGCGCCGCAATGCTACATTATGGTACAGTCCAATATTATGCCAGATCATAACTGGGTACTTGCAAACGACCTGTATCGACGCACTTCATATTGTTACCCCCATACAAATATACCAATTTTCCGGCATTGATTCATTCGTTGTATTGTTTTCGATAAAATTGGAAAAAGATCAACCGATTCCCCTCCATACATTCTCAAACCCTTTATCCGTATGGCTGATTTAACGAAATATTCGTAGCATCACATCATTCAATCGGTTATATGGAATTCAGTCACACTTGGCTCACATCGTGTTTCTCATAAATCTAGTTTTAAGAATGAAAATGGACCTCATTGTACCGCCTTTATGTGTGAAAAGTACTACGCCTTACAAATGGCCGGTCTAACTTATGTATTCTTAGGTTCATATCTTTTTTTTCTAGTTACACTTAAATCGGTCATTTTTGGTACACGTTAAGCGATTGCAAAAATGGAGTCTGACAAAGAATACTGTCAGCATTGTGGCGTTCTTTCTTGCGCATTCTATGCCAATTTACTATTTTGTAAAAATTTAATTCTCCAATCGATATTAGTTAATTCGATGTTTGCAGAAACTTAAAATTGTTGCTATTTGAATTGCGTTATAATTCTATTTCCATTTATTTATTTAACATTTATTTATTTGTGATTTAAGGTCTTTTGGCCAATATTAAAGAAAATAAAAAAAAAAAAAAACTAAAATAAATACTACTCTAATAATTCTTGCCAAAATTTTAAATATTGAGTGGATAACCATTTAAATTATTTATTTTAATTCTCATTTCCCCCGATCATATTTTTTGTTAAATTTCATTAGACTACAAATATAAATTAAATAAAATGTTAATGTGCAACTAAGTTCTTGCAGTTTTTTTTTATAAAAATGCAACTTTATTATGAAAACATGTTTACAAATGATTCATTGAAAGTATTGCCCATCGCTGGCTATTACTTTTTATCATCTTTCTGGCAAAGCTCGAATTCCGTCACGGTAAAACTGTTCATCTTTTGAGGCTATCTACGAATCTAGCCATTTCTTGACGTCGTCATATGAGCGAAACTGCTGGTCAGCCAGAAATCGGACGGCGATTCTGGAGAATATGGCGGATGGGCTAAGGCTTCCCATTTCTGCGTTTCCAGGTAGGTTTTAATGGCCTTGGCCACGTGAGGCCGAACGTCGTCATGCTGAAGAGTCGTTTTTTCGTGCCTCTACACGTATTGTGGGCGTTTCTCGCGCAGATCTCATCTCAATCGCATTAATTGAAGTCGATCGATGAAGTGATGAAGTGACGGTTTCACTTGGTTTATGACAGCTCATAATAAATAACACCGACCTCGTCCCACCAAATACAGAGCATAATCTTTGCTTCTGGAAGCATGACCGGGTAGCCCCCATGACTTTCTTCTCTTCGTATTGCTGTAGTGAATCCATTTTTCATCACACGCTATAATACGATGAAGAAACCGCTTCCTTTTTTGCAGCTAAAGCAGTTGTTTACAGGCAAAAAAAAAAACGACGCTCAACTTCCGTTGGTTTCAACACATCAGAAATCCATGTTCCTTGCTTTTGAATCATTCCGAGTGCATGCAATTACTTGGAAATGGATTGGCGGGTAACTCCTAATACTAAAGCAAGCTTCACCTGCATTTGACACGGAGTAAATTCAGTGTCTTTAAAGATTTTTCGTCTTTCTTCACGCAAAGGATCGTCAACATCAAAACCACCATCTTTAAAGCGACGGCACTAATCTTGACACGTTGTTCCACTTAAAGCAGCATCTCCGTAAATGTTTTGACGCTTTCGATGAGCTTCAGCCGCCGTTTTCTTCGATTGACGCTTATAACCAAAAGAATATGGCGTCAAAAGAAAATCACTATTGTGTCAAGGCGGTATGCTTACCATATGGCTAAGCTTGGCTCATGACGTTATGTTATGGGAGAATTGACTAGCAGTTACAGCTGCAGCCATCTATTGGCAAACAGCGATAACTTCGTGGGATATAAAATTTAATATAAATAACATCAGACGCTTAGCAAATTTAACTCTTCGAATGAAAATTGAGTGCTTTATCACTCCTCTTAATTTACCAAACACACAGATCGGTCGATTTAGTATTATAAAAATCAACCGTTGCTGTACAATTTCTAGAATTCTGCTTCTCTTACTTTGTGCTCCGCTTTTGCTATCCCGCACACTTTTGTGCCAACTCAAAGAGACTTTTTGTTTGTACATTTTCATCTTCCAGCTCTAAAATGGTTCATAAAATGCTTTAAAAAATGTCACATTTAGAACTTGATCTTTATTTTGACATTGTTTTGTATACCAACACTTGGGGAAGAAAACTGGATCTAAAGACGTCATTTGGCATTTTCTCCAATCTTTCATCTGGTTTTTTCATTTTAAGCAGTTTTTTTTTGTGGAGGCCGCAACTTTTCTTTGGTTCTCGAACATTAAATTACACTTCATTCTTATCTCAAAATCAAATGTTGTCAAAATAATAATGAAAATACTTAAATACACATAAAATTTTATTCCATCACGTTATTCTATATTGTCACATCTATATCTGGAGTTTCAAACGCTGTTTTAACATCTGCACCAGTCATTCTATCCACTATTGGCTTAGATATTATTGCATTACCTTTCTCAACAATATAAGCGGGGAGGATTCTGAGAAGAAAGATAAAACGCTATCATATAAATTTCCTTATGAAATTGGCAAACCAACTTACTCGGTAGCTTTGTAAAGGTCAAGTAGCACACGAGGAACCGCTACTTCATCGTCGCCATTCAACATAGCCCTCACCACATAGTGGGCCATAACATCACCGTCGACGCTGGGAGCCAAACGGTGGGCCTTCACCAGACTGACAATTCTATTGATGCGCGCATTGGTGGTTAAAAACGTTGGCAGCATTGTGGTCGCAGTGATGTTGTAGTTCTTTTGCATCAAATCGATGCGAAGAGCTGCAGTCATATTGCGAACGGCCGCTTTGGTAGCACCATAAATAATGTAGCCAGAGCTGGGCAGTATTGATGTCATCGAAGAAATGTTCACAATACGTCCACGATTGAGTTTCTTCATGGCAGGCAGAAATATTTGAATAGTCTAAACGGGAAAACAGAATACAGTGTGAAGAGATGCCGCAGATGTAAGGACATACATACATGAGTACTTACATATAGCATTGCGGCAAAATTCACATTAATCATGCGCTGTATCTCGTTTGGAGGAGGATCTTCGTGGGATGACATCGCTATAATACCGGCATTATTTATCAGAATGGTCACATCGCCCAAGTCTTGGTTAACTCTTGTTTTTAAGTTCAATATTTGTTGAAAGTCTGTAACATCAACCTATGATGGAGAAGGTGTAAAAAGACTTTGACAAAATTTTTCATCTCGAACAGTCGCGATTTGCACAATGTTACGTTAACTTTTTTAATTCAGTGATCATGCTGAGAAAGTTTTCAAAAGGTGTATATAGGTAATATATAGAAGAGCAAAAAGAAATGCAACAATTTTCTAATAGATGGCTTTAGTAGTTTATACTTTGCGTTTTACGAGTGCGATTGCCAGATGGGATTATAAGTATTTGTTAACTTTTGTTTTTAAATCCAATATTTGTTGGAAGTCCGTAACATCAACCTAAGACGGAGAAGATGTAATAAGAATCTGGTAAAGATTACGCCTTAATTACACCAAGCAACAAAATTTTTCGTCCCGAACAGTTACTGCACCATTATGTGGTGGTGGTGGTAAAGATTATAATAAAAACTTTTTGGAAGATAAGAACCGTTCTTCGATTTTTTTTTATTTAATGCGATTCGCACAAAGTTATGTTAACATTTTGAGCCAATGATCATACTCAGAAGATTCTCCAGAAGATCGGAATATAAAGAAATCCATCAATTTTTAAATAGATGGCTTTAGTACTCTATATTTCACGTTTTACAAGTGCGATTGGGTTGCGCAGAAAGATTTTGTACTTCAAAAATTAAGCAAACAATATTGTTGAACAACGCGTCAAATATGGACACCAACAAGGAGAAAATATGACATATTTTATTGGGTTTCTTCGAAGAAAACGAAAACGCAAGCCAGGTGGCTAAAAATGTGAACAGTGCTTATGGTCTATAGCCATTGCCATACTAAAGGGTGTCCCAACAAGAACGCAAGATTTAAATGACTGATGCAGCAATTGAATTGTTTCTCTGGCTGTATGACATGTGGAGCCGTCATGTCCCCACATGTCCGCCCTCCTACATTCATTTCTTCAATTCTAGGCTCGAAAAAACTGTTTATCGTTTCACGATACTGAACACATTTGACTGTTTGCGCTTGACATGCCTCATTTTCATAAAAAAAGGTCCAATGATTCCTCCAGCGCAAAATCCACACCATACAGTGACACCTTTAGGACGCATTTGCTTTTCGTGTATCACTCGAGGATTTTTCTCACCCCAAATGCGACAATTCTATCTATTGACGAAGCCATCAAGATGGAAATGGGATTCGCCACTGAAGATGGTTTTATCGACAAAATCAGCATTTTCATGTTGTCTCTCCAATACTCAATTAACGAACTCCCTTCGCTGTCCATGTCAGCTGGCTTCAGTTCCTGAGTCAATTGAACTTCGTATGCATGAAGATGCAAATTTTTCGTCAAAATTCGCTGTATAGTGGATTTGGAGACACCAATTTGCTGAGATCGGTGTCGAATTGAGGTGGATGGAGTTTGAGCGACATCATCACATACAGCTGCGACATTTTCGGTCGATCAACCTGGTCGAAGACGCGTTGTTGTCTTTACATCACTAACAGACCCAGTTTTGGCAAATTTATCCATTAATCTCTTTACAGTTGACTCTTTTGGAGTATTATTGTGACCCAAAATTGATCGCAATTTGCGAAATGTAGCCGCAAAACTTTCACCATTTTGGTGAAACAATTTCACAATGAGAATGCTTTGTTCATTCGTGTAGCGCTCCATTTTTACTAACCTCGTATCTTCTACTAGCAAACAATAACAATTGTTCAAATGTCAAACAATGACACTTCGAATGGCGCCAAATTTAAATCATGCGTTCTTGTTTGGATACCCTTTATAACAGCCAATTATGCGCAATTTTGGTTTCGTGTGTTGGATTCCAGTAATTTTAATATGAAAGATGCACCACTACGTTCTGGAAAGCCAATTATCGAAAATATTAGCAAAATAATGAAAATCGACAAAATCGACCATCATGTAGGCATTGTTTTGATTGTTAAGAAGCTAAACGTTGCAAAAAAACCGTATTACAACACTTGGATATAGTTGGAGACAAAAAAAACTCGATTTGTGAGAGCCAAATGAGTTAACGAAAAAAAACCTCATGGACCGAATTTCCATCTACGAATCACTGCTAAATCGCAAGAAAATCGACCCATTTCTGCGGCGTATGATAACTGGTGATGAAAAGTGGGTCACTTACTATAACGCCAAGCGAAAACGGTCGTGGTCAAATCGCTGTGAGCCGACACAAACAGTGGCCAAGCCAGGATTCACGGTCCCCGACGACCAAGCTCTTATTTCAAACCTGCACTTTAGCATTGGGCCGTTGGAAGGAAATAATCGCAGACTTTGGTTAATAGAACGAGAATTGTGTTCCATCAGAAGAACACCAGGCTCCACACATCTGTAGTGACTCCGAAGCTCTGCGAGCTTGGTATGGCGACAAGTGATTACTATCTGTTCCTGCCTATGAAGCGAAATTTTCTTTTGAAAATTTCGTCCGAAGAGAAGCTTATGAATATCGACTACCCCAGTTTTTTGCCAATGTTGACGAGAGTTTTTATGAGAGAGGCATAATGGAATTACCATCAAAATATCAGTAAATTACCAGGTAAAATGGTGTACTCGTATATTTCACTTAAATCAGATCATTCTAAGAATGCTAAATAGAGGCTTCAATATCTTGCAAAAGTTATGGATTTGTTTTCACTTCACTTTACAATTACGCTTTATAGCTTTCAAATTTTCCACTTGGTGCAAAAATACTACTCAGTCAGTTACGAAGTAATGCTTATTTATCCTATTTCATGGTTATTTGGTAATAACTGCAACTGTTGTAAAATAACATATAAAATATAATCTAAATAGCCAAACAACATGCGGAAAGACTAGAAAACTAACGAAAATAATTAAAAAAATAATAACATGAAAAAGATCAAAAGCCACTTTTCTATATAAATGGAGTACAAAGATCACTTTGGGTTAAAAGAACAACACAATATTTGACCTTTTCAAATAATATTAGAAGTTAAGCTAATTTGTATAGTAAACGAGTTAAGTTAAGCTAATTTGTATAGTAAAACTGCATTATTATTGTATTGACCGTTGATTGAAATACCGGTTTGAGAAATACATTCATGTTGTTGTTGATATTGCATTGCATTGTGTGATTTTGTAATTTTCGAAGTACTGTTCATACAAAAGTTCAACTAGCAAATTCTGAACTAAATAGTTACGGTATTTTATGTTGCCGGTTTAAGAAATATAAAATAGTTCAGTGCAAAATATTTGTATTTTTGGGCATATCAGAATTACTGCCTAAAATATCTTCACAAAACACTTTCACAGACAACAGTCCACTCAATTCCTTACCTTGTATGCCTTTGCTTTTACTTTATATGTTCGGGAAATGAACTCAGCTGTGGCTTCAGCCAATTTACCTTGTATATCCACAATGGCCAAATGACAGCCCCTCTTAGCCAATTCGATTGCTATTAAACGACCTAGACCACGACCGGAACCTGTAATCTGTTATTAAGTTAAAACATACATTAAAGAGATGAGAAATGTCCAACAATAACAGAACTTTACTTACCAAAGCTACTTCACCCTCTACTGATGTATGAGCACTCCTCAGGTGTCTGAAAAATTTTCTTAAGCCATGGACAAGGGATAACAAAATCAGTATGGGATATGATAAAATTAGGCCACTCAAATACAATCCATAGATAAACTCGGTAAAGATAACTCTTTTGTACATGATGATGTTACCGCTGTGTTTTAATATCTGGCCGCTGAGTAAGTCGTTCAAAATGACACTGTCAATTCCAGTATTCTAGAGTTTCTAGTAAACTAGAAAAATAACTAAAGTAATGTTAAGCTGCAACTATTTTGCTTACATGGAAAACACAAGGTTTACTTGACGTTACTCTAAACCAGTGTTGCCAGAACTTGATAATGAAAAAAGCCAAAACTTTCGCGAAAAAATACAAAAAAAAAAATTATTTTCTTATTTATTTTTTTTTTTTACAGAGATATACCAATTTTTAATGCGTTTTATAAGTTGAAACTTTTTATTTATGCAAAAAGTCCTTGCGGCTTAAGATACGTACTTATATATCAGGTGATTCGAAAAGTTCGTTAGGTTTTTAAAAGAAATTTACTTACAAATTTATGTACAAAAAGACAATTATTTTAATATACAGGGTGGGCCATATGAGTGCTGCCGATTTAATTCTTCAATTTCTCGGTAACGCGCGGCGCGGGGTGGCGGGGGGATATGTTGTTCGCTGCACCGTTTCCTGGAAATTTAGTCGCCATGGAGCCGTACACGGGAGTGCAGCGTGCATTTTGAGTCCGAGCGTATTACGGAAACAATAAATCAGTGGTTACTGCACAACGTTTGTATCGGCATGAACACGGTTTACACGATTTAAGTGAAGTTCCAAGCGCCAATGTGATACGGAAATGGATCAGAATGTTCGAAACAACCAATTACGGTTCGTGGTCGCCCAATTTCTGCAAGATCAGCCGACATTGTGGAGCGTGTTCGTGTTTCAGTTCAGCGAAATCCGCAACTCCGCAGTCAACTCGTAAGAGAAGTCAGCCTTTGGATGTCAAAAGAACAACTTTACGACGAATTTTGAAACGTGATTTGCATATGAAGGCTTATAAGACTTAGGTAGTGCAAGAAGTGAAGCCCGATGATGCCAATAACCGACTTAACTTTGTCAATTTGACGCTAAAGCGGTTCAACAATTTCAACAACGTGATTTTTAGTGATGAGGCCAATTTTCACCTTAATGGCCATGTGAACAAGCAAAATTGTCGGTTCTGGTCCGAAACTAATCCCCGACGCTTGCATGAACGTCCACTTCACAGCCCTAAGCTTGTCGTGTGGGCTGAGATAACGTCAACCGGTATTATTGGACCAAACTTTTTTGAGGACGAAAGAGGGCATGCGATGACGGTTAGAGCGAACAATTATTGCAACCTGCTAGCAGACTTTTTGGTGCCAGCTTTGCAAGAACTTCAAGGCAATGCTTCGAGGATGTGGTTTCAACAGGATGGGGCCACATGTCATACGGCTAGGGTATCCATAGAGCTGCTGAAAAATGTTTTCCCTGGAAAACTCATTTCGAAAAGGGGGGATATTGAATGGCCCCTACGTACCCCCGATCTCTCTCCATGCGATTATTTTCTATGGGGCTACCTCAAATCGGTAGTCTACGAGAATAATCCCACCAATTTAGAGCAGTTGAAGAGGAACATTATTCAGGGAAGTAACAAAATACCGAGAACAACTTTTCAACGAGTTTTCCAAAATTTGCGACTTCGGTTCCAAGAGTGTCAAGCAGCCGAGGGAAGTCAACATTATTTTTAAGTCTTAAAAATTCCCATGCTTCTACTTTTTAAAAATACAAATATATTTTTTTTATGTTTCGTAGTTTGTTTTTTAATTGAATATTTAAACCGCCAACACCCTTATGGCCCACCCTGTATTATATAATCTCCTCCTTATTTAATAACTTCATCCCACCTCACTGGAAGCTTTTTAATTCCTCTCTCATAAAACTCGCACGGTTCTGCTGAAATTTTTGTCACTTCGTCGTCGTTGTGAAAATTCAGATCCTTCAAGTGGTTGTTCAGACTGTGAAATAGGTGATAGTCAGACGGGAATACGGTGGGTGAGGTAAAACTTCCCACTCAAGCTCTTACAAATTCTGATGGGTCAGCAAAGCAGTGTGCGGCCTCGGTGAGAGAGTGAGGTACCCACACATCGAGGTTGCTCACAAATTCAAGCTCTTTTATGACCCCATGAACGGTTGGGACTGATTTTTTCATTATTTCAGCTATTTCTCTAACTCTTGCATGGGGATTAACAATAATTAAATTTCTCAGTTTCTTTTGGTCATCCTGATCTGGAAGTGCCCGTTATGGAGAAGTCACCCGTAAAAAATCTTTTAAACCATCTCATGCAAGTTCTTTCATTTGGTCCGTTTTCTTCATAAACAAACTTTATTTTTAGGCTGGTTTTAGCAGCCGTTTTTCCTTTTCGGAAATAATACAGCATAATAAGCCTATAATGCTTTTTTTCACTCATTTTTCCACTTTTTGAAACTTTTTTTAAAACGTTATAACCGACTCACGACTAGAACGACAACACAAGTAAACAATAGTAAACAGTTTAGAGAAGGGATGGAAGGAAGTTACGACAGTGACAGGTAGTGATGATAGAAGGAACTCTACGTCACAAAAAGTGACGTATGGTGAACTAACGGATTAACCGAACGAACTTTCTAAACAACCCAATATGTTAAAAACTTAATTCCATTCAAGAACTCATAGGAATTACAAAAGAATATTAATAACAATCTTCATCAAGTCGACAGCATTTCCCGCCATTAGATCCAATTACTTTAAGGTAGAATTTATTTTTGTCGTTTACTTTTACAGTACGTAAATCGTATAATTCCTTCTCTATGGCGTAATTTTTGTTTAACAAGTTATTTACGTTGATTAATAAATTTAAAGATCCAAATAATATTTTAATATTTGTGAACGAAGTTATTTACAATTCAAAGAAATAACAAGAATTATATTCTGGTTCGTTTCAAATATTAAAATATGTACCTATCTATACAACAACTGATCAGATATTCACACCCCGACAAATTCTAGAGAAAACTCAAGAAAAACAGATCGACACGTACGAACTTTTCGTCGATTATAAAGCTGCCTTTGATAGCCTGATACCGCAAAAATTGTATGAGGCCATGTTCGAGTTTGGAATTCCTGACGAGTTTGGGGACGCTGACTGACACAAAGTCTTCAGTAAAGATAAGCAAAGATTTTAGCAAAGTTTTTGCACCAATCGAGGATTAAGGTAGGGTGGCAGTCTATCGTGTGACCTCTTCCACATACTGTTGGAGATGATTTTGAGGAAAGCTGCAGTTAACACGACTGGTACCATCTTTAATAAAAGCCATATCGCATATGCAGACAACATAGACATCATTGGCAGAAAGCTGCGAGATGTTACTACAGCCTTCTCAAACATCGACAAGGAAGCAGCGAAAATAGGTCTGGTGGTAAACTAGGACAAAACAAACTTATTGGTTTCTATGAACAAAGAATCTACTCGTTTGGGACGCTGTGTGAATGTTGACAACTATAATTTTGAAGTGGTGGAAGAATTCATCTACCTCGGTTCCGCTGTAAACAAAACGAATGTTATCAGCATGGAGATAAAGAGGAGAGTATTGCTTGCTAACATATGTTATCAACAAACAAAAATCCGAGAGTACCACGCTGGTTCTACCTGTCCTGTTATATGGCGTAGATTCCTGGGTTATGACGCAAGCGGATGAATCAGTACTGGCAGTTTTCGAGAGCAAAATATTCCGGAAAGTATATGGAACGTTTTCGACAACGAACTCGATGGACGGCGCAGAAGAGGGCGACCAAAACTCCGTTGGAAAGATCAGGCTTTTGAAATACTGTCGAAGCTTGGTGGGACGAATTGGAGGAGAAGCGCTGAAGATCGAAGCGCTTGGAATTATTTTCTACGGGCGGCGTATAGTAGATAAGTATGTCTATTCCAGTCGCTACCTAACAAGTATCAACTTTAGGTGATTTTACTCACGAGAATAAAGAAAATGTTCAAATTTTACAAAACCTTTTGAACTTTTTTACGATTCTATTACAAACTTTAATGTTGGACGCATTTCCTTCGGTCCGCCTGGACGATATCAAGCAGTGCTTAGCACAGCAAATGAAAAACTTAAAACTAAAATGTATATTTTTCAAACCTTATACACGCACGATTCCATTATACATGGTTTTCAAATTTAATTCAATATCCGATTTCGAGTCAAGGCGTATCTGATTTTGTTATTAATGTTGGTATTTTATTACTTTATGTATCAAATTTTCATTTCCTATTAAACAAATCCCAATTACTTAATTAGATTTTCCATAGTACCAATCTTAAGGTTTTTAAGTCCATCTTTTTACATTTTT
>JAHXMU010000640.1:615549-661725 GCA_019455685.1 Philornis downsi
ATTCAGGAAAGTAACAAAATACCGAGAACAACTTTTCAACGAGTTTTCCAAAATTTGCGACTTCGGTTCCAAGAGTGTCAAGCAGCCGAGGGAAGCCATTTGGACAACATTATTTTTAAGTCTTAAAAATTCCCATGCTTCTACTTTTCAAAAATACAAATATATTTTTGTTATGTTTCGTAGTTTTTTTTTAACTGAATATTTAAACTGTCAACACCCTTATGGCCCACCTTGTATATAATATTTTACTTTTTTTATTTTTTAGTATTAGCCATAGCCACGCCCATACAGCACCAATTTTCTCAGTATCAGGCGCTGTGCATACAATAAATGCCTATTCGCAGGTACAATACCTCCCATTTCTCTTTTATTTCTTTGAAAATTTTATTTTTTTAGGACTTTTCAATTACAAATGACATAAATAGTAAAACTATTGATAATTTCATGAAAATTCTAATTTTTTAAGTAGTGGGAGTAATTTTGCGATATTTTTTCAGGTACAATTTTGCATGGGCTTGTCTTATAGTCGCAGACTTTGTTTGAAATTTTGCAAATCGGTCCAGTAGAAAAAATAATACACTGAACCGTCAACAAGCTTCTCTAAAGCACTTTTCTCTTGAGTGCCCCACTGTTGCAAGCAGAAAATATTTGATATCAGGCGAAATCGGTACATTGGGGTGAAACAAATACTGGAAGCGTAACTTTCGAGATTGTTTTTTTAACAAATTATTTGTTAATTCCTACCAAATGTACTTAATAGCCGTAACCTATAAAGTACACTTAAAAAAAATGTGGGCATGATTATTGGTAATACTAAAAATACCAAATTTTAATGCGAAAATGGGCAAAGTCGATGTGTGATGTGGATATTTTTCACACGCCCACATATCGGGTTGTGAGTAGGTATTAGGTGCGCAACTAAGTTTCCGCTGTTTGCCAATAGATAGTGTCAGCTGTAAGTGCCAGTCGATTCTGCCATAACCTAAATGTCATGAGCTATGCTTAGGCATATGGTAAACATGCAGCCTTTACACAACAGTGATTTTCTTTTGACGTCATATTTTTTTAGCTATGTGAATTATGTATGACTTTGTGCCAAATAATCTATATATGCGGGAAGTATTGATTTTCTTCTTTCAATCGGAGAAAACGGCGGCTGAAGCTTATCAAGAGCTTCGAAACGCTTACGGAGATGATACTTTAAGTGAAGCTACGTACCGAGATTGGTTCTGTCGCTTCAAATATGGTGATTTTGATTTATTCTAATACACTGAATTAATAGCATTGCTTGATGGGGATCCTTGTCAAACGCCGGTAGAGCTTGCTTCAGTATAAGGAGTTGCCCTCCAAGCCATTGCATGCGTTGAGAATGATTCAAAAGCAAGAAACTTGGGTTTCTTATGAGTTTGAACAATTGCTTCAGCGACAAAAAAAGGAAGGGTCTTCTTCACATTGTAACGGGTTATGAAAAATGGGTTCATTGCAGAAATCCAAAGAACAGAAAGTCATGGGGGCTGCCCAGTCATGCTTGTACGCCTTTGCCTCGGCCGAATATTCACGCTGCGAAGGTCGTACTCTGTATTTGGTGGGACCAGGTCAGTGTAATTTATTACGAGCTTTTGAAAGCAAGCGAAACCATCACTGGGGATCGGTATCGACTTCAATTAATGCGATAGAGTTTAACTCGGCGCAAAAAATGCCCACAATTTTCGGAGAGGCACAAAAAAGTGATTTTTCAGCATGACACATCTTTGTATCACGTAGCCAAGCCCGTTAAAACCCACATGGAAACGTTGAAATGTCAAGTCTTACACCATCCGCCATATTCCTCAGATATTGCGTCGTCCGATTACCACTTGTTCCGCTCGATGGCACGCGGTTTGGCTGACTAGCAGTTCCACCCATATGACGACATCAAGGAATGGCTAGATTGGTAGATAGCCTCAAAAGATGAACAGTTTTACCGTGACAGAATTCGATCTTTGCCAGAAAGATGGAAAAAGTGGTAGCTAGTGATGGGCAATACCTTCAATGAATCATTTGTGAACATATTTTCATAATAAAGTTGAATTTTTATAAAACGAAACAGCAGGAACTTAGTTGCGCACCTAATACACGTCCTGGGCACTGTAACTGGCAAAAATTAATTAATATAATAACTAAATCCACAATTGGAAAAAATTATATTTTTTACCAAATGCTAATTTACCATCGCACAGAGTATGAATTCTGTTAAAAATCTACCGAGAATTGATCTCTTAAAAAGTCCATTTAAAGGGATTATCATTGGTTGCAGTGTTTGATTTTGCTAGTCTATCTCAAGTGTGAGTTGAAATTTTTACAAAGGATAAAAATTTCGAATGAAGCTAATTTTGTATTAAAAATGGAAAAATGTTACAGAAGGCTTACCTTACATCGACTTAAAAAAAAGAAAACATCTGCGTATGAGTGGTACAGTGTAAAGAAGATTTACCCTTCTCTGGTTTGCCATCACCGTCTTTAACCGAAACTAATTCGGATAAATTGAAGGAAATGGTGATTGTAAACCATAAGTTTAGGAAACATAGCCGCCGATCTACCAGAGCCTCCTGAATCAATTCGCATCATTTTATACGATTGATTGTGTAAGAAATTCGTTTCAGCTCGACCAGTTCCTTAAAACCTGAAGTTTTTTCAAAAACTCCTAACGCACCTTCATAAAACCCATTGCAATTGGTGATGAGACATAGTTTTACAAGTTTGACATGTGAATCAGTCAACAAGTTTTGGAATGCTGATTTCCAATTGAGCCGAAAATGGAAAAAAAAACTTCAGAGTTGGTACAAAGCCAAGGTAATGTTTACTGTTTTCTTTTTTTGCTATGGTGTGCACTCCTAATTCTTTCCATAATATCAGACGATATGTAAAAATTATTATTTAAACATTATAAAGCGTTTGAGAGAGTAAGTTCGTCGGAAAAGAACAGATTTCAGGAAACAAATTAATGCTTTTTAAAAAACCACAACTCAACATCGCTCAAGACTATCATTGTAAGAGATTTTTGGGCCAAAAATTTAGTAAATTTAGTAATCATCAAACAATCACTGTATTCACCTGAGATGGTTCCAGCCGATTTTCTTCACTTTTCTAAACTCATATTAATAAACGTTTTATATTTTATTGCCCGATTCCTGGTAGTTTTTTGACAGAATGTACATATATGTGTAGGTACACATTTTTGATCGTCTTAATTTTTTTTGTCGATTTGTGTAGAAAGCACTTGAGATACCAGGCCGAAATTTTGTAAACTATCAGTTATAGACAATTTATGTTCGATTGTGATCAAATTCCGTCTAGTACGACAAAAATTTTTAATACATGAACTGAATGTACCTCCAGAAAATGAACAATTTTTACAAATTTTATCATTTAGTGATGAATTAAAAGCAATATATCAAGTTAGTTGATAAAAAAATAATAAAGTTATGGGAAATGTCCATTCCAGGAAATATGCTAGTTTAAAAAAGAGTCATAATTCATGGCTTATTTACAGCAAAATATGAAATTATGGAGTTTCAATAGGAAAAAAAGATTTGAAGATTCTTCAATAGGAAAAGAAGAAGAAGATTTGGTCAGTCACTGTAGACACGACGAGTGATCCAAAAGGATCCAAAAGCAAAAAAATAGCCATACAAGGACAGAATGTAGAGAATGTCTAGAAAATTTGATATCTTGCAATGGTATTCCAGCAGTGTTGTCATATATTATTATTTATTTACTTATTATTAATTAAAAGAAAGTTAAACTAATAGTCTATGGATATTTAAAAAAAATGAACCCAACTTGGCTAAGTTTTAAACAACCGACCTAATCGTGGGTGTGGTTATTAAAGAGCACTACAAATAGGAATCTGCACTAGAAACGGACAATATTTAATATATGAGAATAGATTGTTTCTGGCGCCAAAATGTTTTCCACGCCACAAGTGTGATATCTGAAACCAGAAGTCCACGAGGGCTTTACGTGAGTCTTGCCCTGAAGGCCTTACCCACGGTGTGCGACACACGGAGCATACGACAATGCGATTGCCAACGCCCCCCTGGGATAGCCAAGTAAAACCTGAACTATGTAGGAAAAGGGGCTGACAATTTTGGTACTACCGCAATTGTCAACCTTTTCTTCGCAGTCAGGAGACACCAAATTGATTATACTAGTATGGAACATAATCCCCATTGGCGGAGGTGAGGCCTATCTTACCACCTCTGCTACTCTATGGGTCTGTAGCACCCGGTCGCAATGTAACTCCACATTCGAGCACAAAGTCTCTACCAGCGATTTTGGTATCAACCACAACCCGCGTGATGCTCCCACTAGGAGCCCAACACCAAATGATCAAGCGGAAACTCAGTCCCGGGGCCTCCTGATCCCCACGCTACTGGCCAAACTCACCGGTTGGAGCTGCGTAGCAAAGTAAATAGCAAAGCTACTGCCAAGTAGTGTTTTATACACCATACTTCACGGGATTGATCGCCCTGAATACACACTGGGAAATTTTTACATACCTGCTGGCACAGAGACCCTACTACATTGGAACGATGCAGTATCCCTCACTGGTGGGATGCGGGGAAAACTCCAAACCCCTTCCGTTCGGCGACGGTGAACGGCAACAATGACATATAGACATAGGAAAAATCCACGACTGTCCGTACCCCTCCGAGAGTTCGAAAAGATACAAAGGACAGGGCACGAACCCGAGACCTGCCCGTGTGTATCTCTATCACCCCCGGTACCAGACAAAGCCACTGGTCAAACTCTGTAGCTAACTTACTCCCAGTTTCAACCACTTGCGATCCAGCGACTGGTGCCCCTGCACACGAACAAACAGCTGCCGACTATCAAGCTAAAAGGGATTGTGGGATCAGCATGATCCGAACAGTCCCGCAGCCGATCAACCCACGGGCCAGACTGCCTTGAAAAGGTCAGCAGACTCACTTCCCGCAACTATGTCGTAGTAGCCCTACGCCAAGCGAAAACTCTGGAAGCAGCTGGGTAGAGAGCATATTGCTGACTATCCAGTCATCCCCTGACCTTGTTATCGCTAATCCCAGGAGAAAGAAGAATCTTGCGCAATTTGAAAAACGTACCTTTTTCTAAATTTTTCTAACATTTTCATATCATTTCAAAAGATAGGAAAGGAAGCCACTCTATTTGGTATACTTTTTAAATGAATGCCCCAGCCGTAGGCGTGGTTATTTACAAAACCTAAACACGTGACCTTAAAGTTATTTCAGTGAATATTTTGTTGGGGTAATAAGCTAAATCAATACGTTATGCATGAGCAGAGGATGTTTTCGCCACGTCCATGATCTTGCGATGAACTGACATATCGTCCAAAATCCTGACCACAGCAATTCGTTGTGGTATCTTTATAGGTTTTGATACGGATGAATTTTTGGCGCTTCTCCATTTCGAACTATTGTTCCCCCCAATTCTCATTTGACAATTAATGCAATTTTCAAAACTTACTCTAAAAGTTTATAAAGATATTCGGAGGTCGCTGGTATTATTATCTCATCTTCACCTTCCAGCATTCCTTCAACAATTTGTAGAGCCACCTTATCGCCACTGCGGATATTCAACGCATTTCCTAGCCAACCGAGCCGTAACAATTTTTCTACATTTCTATTTGTATTCAGAAAATTCGGCATTACTGTGGTCGCCGTAATGTTTCGACGTAAATGCATCAACTCTGTTCGTAACATAGAAGTTAACAGACGCACAGCCGCTTTGGTGGAACCGTAAATGCTAAAGTTAGGTAAACACATGAGAGCGGATAATGATGAGATATTAACAATATGACCGCGGTTAAGTTCCTTCATCTTAGGCAGGAAGATTTGAGTGGTCTACAGAAAAATAAAAGAACAAAATTTCACTTTTATAAAATACAGGGAATATTAAAACCAATTTCTTACATAGCATATAGCGGTGAGGTTCACGTTAATCATGCGTGAGATCTCTTCAGGTGGTGGATTTAGAGCAGACGAGAACATCAAAATGCCGGCATTATTCACCAATATAGTTGTAGCGCCCAAGTCGGCAGTAACTCGACTATTCAGGTCCAGTAGCTGTTGATAATCGCTAACGTCTACCTATAATCATAAAGAAATAAATAACATAGCCGCTATTACTCTATTCTGTCCACTGTTTAAACTAATGATGGTCATTGCCCTCTAGTTTGTGTGAACGCGTGTGAACTCTACCTTGTACGCTCTTGTTTTAACAGCGTATAACTGAGCTATCGATGCAGCGGTCTCCTCTGCCAGCGTTTGCTGAACGTCAACGATAGCAATGTGACAACCTCGTCTGGCCAATTCGACGGCAATTTCACGACCTAGACCACCGGCCGAACCAGTTATCTGCAATATAAAATTAGTAAAAGGTAAATAAAGCTAGCAGTGGGGGAAAACAACAAATACGACTATATTAGATTTCGTAATATTTTCATATTTCGAATATTTTATATTCAAATTCAGTTATTTTCATAATTTCACCTGAAGAAATAAAGGTATATTTCATTGGGTAAGGCAAAAATGAGACAACCAGAAGTAAGCGTTCATAGTACAGAGTATCTTTTGACGAAAGGTGATTCATGATATTTGAGGCGACGTCCATCTATCTGGCTGATGATTTATAAAACTTCTTAATTAACATTTTGCTCTATCGTGACTTGAGAATATATATATGGTCGCTATCGCCCTTTCTGGTACCTTCCATGCAAATTGTCCGATTTTCCGAACTTCGTTTTTTCCCAGCTCCCAACATCTCATTGACCGCAATAATCCGTATTTTTTGTTCATTCTATTGCTTTGCAATGCTTAGCAAAATTTGCAAATGTCGACCGGTTAACGACACCCCTTCTGGTACCTTCCATACACACGGTCGTTTTAAACAATTTTATGAAATTCTTTAAAATTTAGTATACTCGTACATCAAGCACTTAGTAAGCTTAGTTCTGAAAATGAAAATGGACAGCATTGTAAATGCAGAAAATGGACCCTTCTATTCTTTTCGGAATCTCCCACACACTAAATTCCCCCCAAATTTGGTGTACATTAAGAGATTGCCAAATTATAGCCCCAAAATGAAAAAGAGAGGGTTTTCCAGCAGCCATTCGGATAGCTGCCATACAAATTGATCGCTTTTTCCGAAATTCAATTTTGCTCCTTAAAGCCCTATTTCATAGAAAACAATAATCTAAAACAGTGCTCATTGCATTGCTCTATATTGTCTGATGAAACGTGAGAAAAATCTACTGGGTAATCACCACCCTTTCCAGTACCTCCAACACCACCCTCTCTAGTACCTCCAACACAATTGTCTTGTTAGTAGTTCAAGCTTAATATCTTTCATCCAGTTACACTGAATTCAACCAACCTTACCGCAGATCTTAGTTCTGAGAATGAAGATAAACTGCATTGTCGCGTCCATTCGAGGTATGTTTCACATAAATTAACTGATTTAATGAACTTTAAATTGACCCCTGCAATAATAATAATTTCCTCTTATTGCAATGCTTTACAAGATTTGAAAAAATTGAGGGGTATCAATACCGAATATAAAATAACTTCCTTTTAAAATACATAATTTTGACCAAATACATTTATATTTTTCATTCAACCGTATTAAATTCTCTGAAATTAAGCAAACATCAGGCTTAAACTTATTTTAGCGAGTGAAAATGACCAGCGCTGTCGGTACTGTAACCTCACATACAAATTAGATTTGGCAAAAAGCAACGAGTTTTCTATAATTCCTAAGCGTAAAGCTGTAAATTTTAAATAATAATAATAGTTTATCTATTTAGTGGTTTCAAAACCGACGGCCTGGCAACGCTGTCAGCTGTTTAAGACCTGTCATTTGAAGTGTTATTTACTCATTGAAAGGTTTCCCATTTACGAATGTAGATCGTTTAACAACCAAAGAACGCGTAAAAATAGTTAAAACTTACTACGAAACTAATAATTCAAACGTTGTCATAATCATTCCTACTGTGGCAGGAATCGGCAGGATTATAAAGATTAAAAGAAAGTCTTAGTTCTGAGAATGAAGATAAACTGTATTGTCACGTTCGTTCAAGGTATCTGCGACATAAATTAACCGATCTAACGAAATGTAAATTTCGCCCTGCAAACCCTAATACATTGATCGCTGTAATTTAATTTTTTTATTAATTACGTTTTATTGCAAGGTTTGACAAGATTTGAAAAAAAATGACGGCATAACAACGCCCTTTCAGGTAATTTCCATACAAAAATCACAACGAGTTTACTATAATTCCTAAGCGTGAAGGTGTAAATTATAAATAATTTAATAATTACAGGTTATCTATTTTGTGGTTTCAAAACCGACGGTCTGGCAACGCTGTCAGCTGTTGAATACCTGTCATCTGAAGTGTTATTTTTTCAGTGAAAGGTTTGCCATTTAAGAATATATAAATAGCTAAAAACATACTACAAAAGTGGTGATTCAAACGTGGGCACTTTTCGTGCATTACTGGATGACTATGGTTGTCATAACCATTCCTACTGTGGAAGAAGGAATCGTCAAGATTATCATGAAATTTGAAGAGACCAGAGGATTTGCAGATGTCACCTCAATGTACGGACTACCGAAAATATCGCTTTTTCGAAAATGACGCTGAGGGAACCTCTAACGTCAATTCAGAGCGATATAACTGTAAGACAACCGACTGATTTTTTCCTGCGCTTCAAGATTATGAATTGAACGATATGTGGTTTCAACAAAACCATGCACAAACCAATTTTGGCTTTTTTGCATGAGAAGTTTCCAGAAAGCATTATTTCACCTTTTTCAAACGTCAATTGGACTCTAAGATTATGCGATTTGACGCCGTTAGACTTTTTGTTGTGGGGCTATGCTAAAGACCATGTTTACGCAGTTAATCTCCAAATGTTGAAGAATTTGAAAATCAACATTCTTCAAGTTATCGCCGAGATATCGCCCGAAATGTGCGAAAAAGTGATCGAAAACTACCTCAAAAGGATCCACTGCCGCAACTAGCCCTGAACCGGTCACCAAAATGTAATTTTATTTTGTACATAATGGGAAGTTCCAAATATTATAATGTAATAAAAGTTTCATCAAAACCAAAGTGAATAAAAATTGGGTGAAGAAGTCGCAGCTGATTGAATGCAGCTGGGGCAAATGGACCGTTGTTGTTATTGCTGCAATCAATTTGATGTTGTGATCGTCACTGGACCCGGTTGGAAATTTCTAGAGTAGGTTGTGGGTGGTATTTTGGGTTTGAGGTAATCTTCTGTATCGCTGGGAAGGCAAGTCGACCTGCTAATGAATGTTATGGTGTCTTTTAATTAGATAATTTCTCAAGATATTTGAGAAATTATTTGTTTGTAGGTTGTGAAATAAAAGACATTAAGGTTGTTAATTTCAATTCAATATAAGAATATTTGAGAAGCTGTGATGCTTACCGCTTGAGCTGTGCAATTTATGGTAGCTACAAGTGTAATTTCTGGCTTTCGTTAAATATTATCTGACATTTTCCTTATGCACAATTCACAATATCTTTACCCCAAAAAGGGCAAAAAAGGTAGTATAAAGTACAATTTGATTAAATGTTATATTAGGTATGTTCATAAAACGTTTGCAAATTCATTTTTAAATTAATTTTTAATAAGTTTTGATATATAACAAGTTATTTATAACAAGTTATAGTAAAAAAGGTAAATACAGGGTGGCGCAATAGAACGTGCATATTTAAAAAATAGATTAAAAAATAAATACAAAAGGTGTGGTTAAAATAAATCTAAGGCATTGTAGAGTAATAAATGGAGTTTATTTTTTAAAAATAACATCATCTAAATGGTGACCCTCTCTACAACGGCACTCCTCTAACCGCAAACGAAAATTATTGAAAACTTTCTTCAGTAATACTGGTGTAATGACTGCCATTTCACCACGGATATTCTCCTTGAGCTGAACGATGTTTCTTGGATTATTACTGTAGACTTTGTGTTTGAGGTATCCCCACAAAAAAAGTCAATAGGCGTCAAGTCTGGACTACGTGGGGGCCATGGGATATCACCTATTTTCGAAATCAGTCTGCCAGGGAACATCTGCTTCACCAATGCCATGGAGTTATTTGATGTGTGACAGGTAGCTCCATCTTGTTGGAACCAAGTTCTGGAATTCACTATTCTTGAACTTTCAATTTCTAGAGCCAAAAATCCGTCCAACATCTCAACATAGCATTCCGTATTAACCGTGACGTTTTGGCCCCGCGCATTTTCGAAGAAAAAAGGACCAATTTTTCTTCTGCCAGAGATTGCTGCCCATACTATCACTTTAGGACTATGCAATGATTTCTGGTGTTTGATTTTGGGATTTTCACTGTTCCAGTAACGACAATTTTGACGGTTTACGAACCCATTCATAAGGAAATGAGCCTCGTCAGAGAAAAGGATATTGTCAAAATTGGAAAATCGATTAAGCATTTCATTAGCAAATGCGAGCCTTACTATGAAGTCAGACTCTTTCAATTCTTGTGTTAATTGCAAAATACATGGATGCAGTTTAAGATCCAATGTTAAAATTTGTTGCAAACTTCGTCGCGATAATTGTAAGACAGACGATCTCTTGCGAGTCGACATTTGTGGATTTCCTCGTACTGACTCCATAACTCTCTCAACATTGTCTTCGGTCCTAGATGTTCTTGGGCGACCATTTGCTTGTGGTTTAAATGTTGAACCGGTCTCTTCAAAACGCTTTACCCATATTTTAATTAAATTAGCACTCGGAGCTTCACTAATTCGCCGTAGTCCATATTCAGCACAATATAGTCGCCTAGTAGCAATATATGAACGAGAGTTCCCGTAAAATGCGCGCACGCAAAATGCGCGACGCTTCCCGTCGAAGTGATTCATAGCGACTAAAACTCCATGAGCCCAGCAACCCTACGATGTAGGCGCCCCCGCCCGCGCCTTTTCTACCCCGCAAAAAAGATGATGCAATATGCACGTTCTATTGCACCACAAAGTATAGGCGAGCTTTATGTGTGTTTTATTATTATTATTGCGTTTGAAACCGAAAAACTGATAAGCCGTTAAAATATTAAAGATCAGTAAATTATAGTTTCGTCTCTCTTATTGTAGGTTAATTCACAACATCTATCGAAAAGAATCTAACGATTTATCTCGCCCCTTCCGGCACTTTGCACAATTTCGCAACGAGTCGAGAGGACTTTGGGTGACGGTATGTGAATATTTTGAATGTTGCCGATTTTTATAATACTTCGTATATTTAAAATGTTTCGTATATTTCGAACATTTTGAATATTATGAATAGCTTATACAGCTTGAATGTTTTGAATAACTTATATCGTAATTTGGACATATTGTGGCTGTCCATTAGACTATTCTATTTCAACACTTGCAAAATTGTTGATATTACTGTGGCCAACAATCCCTCAGTCGTTACTAGACTGTATATTTGAAAAGAAAAAAACAATCATCGGTGATGTAGCAAAGTATAGGCAGGCGCAAAACACGTATTCTAACTTGAATTTTTCATCCCCAACACTAATTTCATTCATCCGATCTGGCTTCTAAATTCGTGGATAACATAAAAAATATTAGATTAAATAAAACCTAAAACGAAAAGTAGCCAAAATATTATATTTATTTTCGAAAAGCAAATATAAATGATTATCTAGCAATTAACACTCATTTCGGTTCTCTAATATGCAGCGCTCTCTTTTATACGCTTCTATTAGAAATTTCTTATCAAATAAGTATACATTTGCATTGTTGGAGTCATAAACAAATACGATTATATGCTCAAATTCGGTATATTTTACTAAAAACAAATTGACTAACTAATCAGTATCCGCTAAGTACTTGATTAGAGAAGCTGCTTTTCAAACGTTAAAAACACAAATTACTTTTACCGTCTGAACAGCAGCAACAGACCATCATTTGAACACAATGTTTGATATTTTAAGAAAAATCGCTTTTCTTGAGGGTATCTACGGACTACATGTAATTGTTACAGTGCTACTGTACCCAATTTTACTCGCGTTATCTGCCATCCACGGATTCCGTCAGTTTATTGGAAGGTTTACATCGAAGAAGTCAATTAAGGGTGAAGTAGCTGTGGTAAGTAGGCAAAAGTGGAGGTGCAATTTGATCTCTGTCTCTTTATTTCAGATAACTGGTTCGGCTAGAGGTTTGGGTCGTGATATAGCCATTGCTTTGGCCCAACACGGTTGCCATGTGGCCATTGTTGATATACAGGGTGATTTGGCCACAAAGACGGCAGAGTTTATCGCCGAGGTGTACAAAGTCAAAGCGAAATCTTATCAGGTAATCTTTTGTATGATGGTTTTGTATACAGTTTTATTTTAAAGATACTTCTAAAGAATACGCTGACCGATTTATAGGCATGACACCGCTCAACCCCATTCGATTGCATATGTCACCATTGGACTTTCGTACAGGCCTCAGAAGATTTCATATTAATGTTCGCTTTACATTTTCGATTTTATTAGATTAAATCGTACATAAATCGAAATTTCTCATAACAATGTTTGGTAATATGTAGTTCTGTTCTCATTTCACACACTAATCTAAAACATTTCTCTAATGTTGAAAATACAAACTATTATTTAGTAGAACATGGAGGGCGACTAGAATAGAAATTTGTATTTATTATACGACACACGTAGAAAATTCGGTCTCCCCAATGGTTGGATTTCGGTTCGTCGAGAGAAGAATTTGTCATTATTTGGTGTGATCAACAAATGAAAGTTATTCAAAAAGCATTTATTTATTCATCAACAATTATCTTGTCACCTTCAAAGTAATCCCCCTCAGATATAATACACTTATGCCAGCGTTTTTTCCAATCCCCAAAACAATTCTGAATCGCGCTTTTTGGTATCGTCAACAGCTCGTTTTCGATTTTTCTTTTATCTCCTCAATCGTAGCAAAACGCTTTCCTTTCATCGATGTCTTCAGTTTTGGGAAGAGGAAAAAGTCAGCGGGGGCCAAGTGCGGTGAATAGGGTGGTTGAGGCATGATTGCGGTTTTGTTTTTGGCCAAAAACTCACGCACAAGCGTCGATGTGTGAGCTGGTGCGTTGTCACGGTGCAAAACCCATGATTGATTTTTCCATAATTTTGTGCGTTTCTGACGAATTGCTTCGCACAAACGGCGCATAACTTCAAGGTAGTATTCCTTATAAACCGTACGACCTCGTGGCAGGAATGCATGATGCACCACGTTATTGCAATCGAAGAAAACAGTGAGCAAAACCTTTACATTTGACCGAACTTGACGTGCTTTTTTCGGTCTTGGCTCTTCTGGACGCTTCCATTGGTATGATCGGGCTTTGTTTTCAATGTCATAGCCATAAACCCATGATTCGTCACCAGTTATGACCTTTTTGAGGAAATCTAGATCGTCGTTGACGACGTTCAACAGCTCCTGAGCGATGTCCATGCGACGTTGTTTTTGCTCAAAATTTAGCAATTTTGGAACAATCTTCGCTGCGGCACGTTTCATGCCTAAAACCTCCGTAAAAATTGCTTGGCATGAGCCGAACGATATGCCAACATCATCAGCAACCTCTCTAATAGTGATTCGACGATTGTCCAAAATCATTTTTTCACTGCTTCAATGTTATTATCGGTTGTTGACGTGCTCGGGCGACCAGGACGAGCATCGTCATTGACATCTTCTCGGCCTTCCTTAAACCGGTTATACCACAATTGAACTTATGTTCTGCTCATAGTAGACTCGCCAAACGCCACAGTCAACATTTCAAATATCCTTGCACATTTAATTTCATTTCTTACACAAAACTTAATACAGTTTCTTTGATCCATTTTTTCGAATGGTAAAAAATCGAAGAGCACACCAAAACACGACTAACCTTTTTATCTGTCAAAAACAAACTGACAATCCAAAATGGCTGATATTGTCAACATATGTAACAGACATGTGTACCAACATAACAGAAAAAAAAATGCGAAAATCGAACATACGTAACTCGCGAAATTTGGAAATAATGGTTATTTTTTGATCACACCTTGTAGTTTATTAAATTTATATATGTAGTAGCATCTATTAGCAAACAATCAAGACTGATATCACTAGCTTTATTAACAGCAAAATCGAGTTAAATGAAGTCATGCTCCATGTCCAGCCGTCCAAATGAGTGGCGGTGCAAACGAATAACTTGTTTTTGTCCCCGTTTATGGCCAAACCCACTTTTGCTGGTTCCTTCTTAATATTTGAGGAAGTAACAGTAACATCTCCCAATTTTCTGTATCAGCATACATAGTATAAGTATGGATTTTCTTGAGGATGGGACTAGTCTTATCACATCTAATTTTTTTTATTAATATCTTCAAAAGTATATGGCATGAGCATGATCCCCCTAAAGAACTGGTGGTGTAAAAATAGCTCACTTAAATTTTTCGCTTATTTTTACTAAAACTTCGCATTTGTCATTGTCATACTACAGAGACCAATAAGCTTCACGGCTTGTAACCACTAGAAAAAAAGTTGTTATTTCGCTTAAACTGTTCCCTAAATATATATGTTGCTATTTTTATTGCGTTACGAAAAAAAATTGTTACAACAAAAGCGAATTTTCATACGAAATAGCTAATGTATGTAATGTAATTTCGATTTGGTTAAGATGTTAGCTGTTCTTAGAAACTCAATTTTTGAGTATCGAGGAAAATTTTCAACAGTCCACAGTTTTTACAATCATTAGTGCCCATAGGATCTCGTGTAAAATTATTAAACCGTCGACAAATGTTTGTTTCCGAAAGAGAATGTTGAGTTTTAACGTCTCTGTTTCAACACGAAGCAATGTTTGACTTGTCGGTTACAGAGAACAGAGACTCTTCTAAATGTCCAATGTGTTCAACAGTAGCGAAATTTTGACGGAGAAAAGTCGTTATAAAATTTTTCAAGGTATTATTGAGTTTTAACGTTATTCTTGTCTCATCAAGAAGTAAAGTGTCGCTTTTTAATTTTCAAGAATAATTTTTTTTCTAAGGTTTCAGGAGGTCCAAACTGTTTACAAATATCTGTTTTTGAAGAAGAAAACGCATCGCCATCATACTTTTTAAGCATTGCTCAGCATGAGTTTAATTAAGCAATGTTTAATCAGCATGCGAAATTCAATTTTGCTGTTATGTACGAAAAAGTAAAAGCAGTGTCACTTAAAGTACTCTAACTTAGGTACAAATGATCGAAATGACGTGAAATTTTGACGGCCGCTCTGTGAAGTTTGCCACTTTCTAAAAACAATATCGATTGTTGGGTAAGGCAGATCTCTGTATGTTAGGTTAGATTAGGTCAGTGTGGCAGTCTGAACAGACAGACTCACTTATACTGTATAGTCTGTTGTGATACCACGGAAACTAGAGACATGGATGTCCCTAGTTTCCCCAGTAGAGCCATCCTGAGCGCCTACAGAAGCTCGTAAATCGGACAATATCTATATCGGCCAGATCGTCTAGGTCCCTAAAGAAATAAAACCCCAATATTGATCCCCGACTGTTCGCCAGAGCGGGGCAATTGAAGAGAAGGTGTTCTATGGACACCACCGCATCTTCGTCCCCACAGCACTTGTAGAAGTTACTAGTCGCAGACTTCAGTCTCATTGCATGTCTTCTAATCAGACAGTTTCCCGTCATGGCGCATACAAGTAATAAGACGTCGGGTCTTGATAGCGACAGTAGTGTGTGTGAACGCTTCAGATCAAGGCGAGGCCACATCTGTCTAGATTGATTACAGCCTTGGACAGACGCCCACCAACTATTTGCGGCTAAATATGCTCTACCTCACAGTGGGAGCTTGCAAGTGGCTAGAGGCATGTCCACGAACTTTAACACGGTTGGAGTCCGTAAGGTTATCCCTGGTCTTTCCAGCTCGTCTGTTCTACAGTTCCCTGGTATGTCCCTGTGGCCCGGTACCCACATAAGGTGTATGTTGAAATGCTAAGTCATCTCCTTAAGAAATTTGCGGCATTTCAGGGCTGATATTGGTTTTAGGAAGACAGAATCCAGGCATTTAATGACAGCTTGACTGTCAGAGAATATGTTAATTTCCACCGTGGTGAGGACGTTATACCTCAGCCATTCTGCCACTTCCTTAATCACCATAATTCGGCCTGATAAACACTACAGTGATCAGGTGGTCTTCTTGCTATACTTAGTCCTAGGGGCTTCGGGGTAGACCCCGAAACCTACCTAATTATTTAATTTTGAGCCGTCAGCGTAGTAATCGACATACAGTCTCATAACAGGAGTTCTACATCTCCAGGTATCTCTATCTGGTATAAGTATGTGGTACTTCTCATCGGACAGTGGGTCAGACAGAGTGTAGTCTATTCAGGCACCATGTTAAGAATTATACTGTGAATTATAGTTAGTCTTATTGCTGTAGCTGCGGCAGTTTTCATACTGATTATGTCCAGGGGTATTAAATGCAAACTTACATTTAGTGCATCGGATGGGGTGGTGCGGAGCGCACCTGTGACGCACAGACTAGCCATCCTTTGGACCCTGTCTAGTATCCTACAGTATGCGAACTTCTCAAGAGCCTTCCACCAGACGATAACTCCCTACAACATTATCGGTCTTACTACTGCAGTATACAACCAGTGAACAATGCGAGAACTATCTCTGTGTGTAAGTTGGCGGACATATTGACTGATATGCAGATAATAATTAAATAGTGTACCCTTTATGTTAACCCCTTTGTGAAGGATGTCAAAATCAGATCGGCCATGGCATGATTTTTAGATCAAACGATTATCATGCTTATGATCGTAAGTTAGAGCATCGATATATTTATTACTTGAACAGCTGTCCCCGTGACATGTCTGACAAATGCTTCGAGTAGTCGAGTAATCAACAAGTAAGAGTCTACGGGGCTTTAACATGAGTCTCGCCGTGAAGGCTTTACCCACGGTGTGCGACACACTGGGCTGGGATTGCCAGCGCCCACCTGGGGTAGCCAAGTTAAACTTGGAATATCTAGGAATAGGAGCTGACAATTTTGAGAGCATGCTACCGCAATTGCCAGCCCTTTCTTTTAGCCAAAAGATACCAAATTGATTATGATAGTATGGAACAGATTCTCCATTGGCGGGGGTGAGGCCTATCTTACCACCTCTGCTAGTCTATGGGTCTGTAGAACCCGATTAGAATGCAACTCCACATTCGAGCACAAAGACCCTAGCAGCGATTTTGGTATCAACCACAACCCGCGTGATGCTCCCACTTTTAATAAACTATCCTTTTAATATCTGAAATTTTATATCTGAAATTTAACTTTTCTACACCAAATGACCACGAGGGAAGGCAGTACCGGGACCTGATCCCCGCTACCTGTCAATCTTACTGGTTAGAGCTGCGCAACAAAAGCAAATGCTGCGTTGAGTGAGACCAAAAATAGGCTGCGTTCTAGCCCAGTGAATATGAGTTGCTCCCTCATATCTCAACCGTGGGATGCAAGCGAAGTTTTTTTTATCAAAATCGGAACATTTTAGTAACATCGATTTTAATTTTAAATTTTAGATTGACGTCACTGACTATCAACAATTGGTCGACTTACAAAAAAAAGTATCGCAAGATTTGGGAGATGTAACCATTCTAATCAACAATGCTGGCCTTTTAACGTTTTCCGACATGGAATGTCCTCCACCAGAGGAAATGCAGCGAATGATCAATGTGAATTTCACATCTCTTTTTAATGTAAGTACATGTCCCAATTTAAATATATTTCTACAACTTATGCGCCTCTAATTCCCTCTAGACCACCAATATATTTTTACCAAGGATGAAAAAACTAAACCGTGGGTACATTGTTAACATATCGTCCGTGACTGCCTTATTCCCAAATCCCATGCATAGCATTTATGCTGCCACCAAAGCTGCTGTGCGTCATTTGACGTCATCGTTGCGCATCGAGTTGATGCAAAATAACTTCCAAATTTCGGCAACTACAGTAATGCCAACATTCTTGACAACCAACAAGCAAGTTAAAGAATTGTGGAGCGCCTTGGGAGGCAATCGATTATTGCCGTCCACCGATGGTGATGTGGCCGCCCAGTATTTGGTGAATGCCATGTTGAACGGTGATGATGAGGTAACCGTGCCGCGTTCATTTTTCTATGTCTACAAATTGACTGAGTACGTACAGTATCTACTTCACACTACCTTCACATATTATTAAGAAGTTATTCTGGTTTTCAGACTTCTTCACATTCATGTCAAAGAGAGAATTGCAGCATTTATTAACTCTTATGTGGTAAAATTTGATACTGATGTGGTAAAGAGAGTTTTGAACAGATCAGAGAGTTAAATTTCACATATAAAAGGAAAGTTTATTAATAACTACCAAAAAGAAAAAGTGATGACAAATGTTTTTGTGTTTAACAAATTCCCACTTAGTACATAAAATCAAATGTATGTATATAAATTGCTTGGTTACAAAATTGTCCTTATCGATCTGTATGAAAAAAAGTTTGCATTAAATATTAGACGGGTGTCCGTAGGGAAGTTATACTACTTTGGCTGTTTATAATTTTTGATTAAACAAAAGAGAATGGATCTTATATTACTAATGTTTTATTTAATGTCGGCAATTATGTATGGAATACAATATCAGATCAATATCCGCCTCTGTTATCCACCTCACAAATGGGAGCCCCTTTGAGCACATTTTTCATTACATTCTCACACACTTCACGCGGTATTTCGTTAATTTCATCACCAATATTTTGTATGAGTTGCTCAAGAGTTTCTGGTTTGTTTGCATAAACCTTGCTTTTCAGATATCCCCACAAAAAGAAGTCCGGAGCAGTCAAATCAGGCGACCGTGGAGGCCAATCAACATCACCGTTTCTTGATATAAATTGGGAAAGAGGTCTCGCAGTAATTTCATTGTAATGCTGGCTGTATGCTGATACCATATGTTAATCAAGAAAGTTGTGGCGTTAAAAAATTTTCAATCATATTACGATATCGCTCCCCATTGACAGTTACCGTTACGCCGTTTTCAGTTTCAAAGAAGCAACGTCCAATGATTCTTCCTGATCAAATTGCACACCAGACTGTCAATTTTAATGGATGCAAAGGTGACTGATGAATAATTTGAAGGCTTTCCATTGCCCAGAACCAACTATTCTATCTATTCACATATCCATTCATATGAAAATGTACCTCGCCACTCATTATGATTTCTTCATGAAAATCGGGGTTGTCATGGACGAGCTGTAACATCGTATTGGCATGTATACGGCGGCGTAAATGGTCTTGTGGAAGAAGCTCTTGTGTCAACTGAATCTTAAATAGAAATAAATGCAAATCCTTGTGCAAAATTGTGGCCAAAGTTGTTCTTTGAACACCAAACCACTGAGCACGGCGTCGAATTGAGGTTGATGGATTGCTTTGAACACTTCCTTGGGCAGCAGTAATGTTCTCCCATCTTGCAGTACGTTGTGGTCCATAATTGGCCCTATCAGCTACAGACCGTCTTTCTTCGAAATCATTCACTACACGATAAATAGTGCGTCTTGTTGGCACGTTGTTCCTCCGAAAAGTTTCACGTTACTTTCTCATCGTTACAGTAATCGATGATTGATTTTGATAAAATGTTTTAACGATTAAAACACGTTGGTTTATCGAATATTTTTCCATAATAAATTTGCCACGTCTTTACTTCATGACTGCCAAATATGAACTGTCAAGACTAATGTTGACCAAAATGACGGCAAAACTAAATAGTATACCTTCCCGATGGACACCCTGTAGTTTACTATTGGTTTATGCGTACGAGTATATCAAGATAAGTGAACAACTTTATAGGTGATGGCGCTTTGCTCTTTATCAGTAGTTTACTAAGAAATTTCAAATGGAAGCAATTGTGTGGTCTTACTGGCGGTTAGGACTTCGTACTTAATGTGACAAAACTCATTCGCATTGTAAAGTTAAAATGTTGTTTACAAATTAATATCTTTCAGTTATTTATTGCTAAAACGGTCAGGAAGTTCAACTATTTGCTTACTTAGATGGATGTCGAAATAAAAATCATTGCCTATAATGCGTAGCAGATAGAAAAGAGCGACATTTCTGTTGAATACTTTCTTTTTCATAAATTTTCATTAGTGAAAAAGTGAACGAAGTGAAGTGAAGAGTTCCTCTTAGAAATTATAGATTCACCATTGTGTTCTCTACAGGGTGGGACACGAATCGTGCTACTGTCAAGTGTCAATGAGAACCGTTATTTAAAGTTGAAGGAGTTATTTTTATTCGTTTCAACAGCATTTGGTTATAGCAAGATGGAGCAAATGCACACAAAATCAGACCAGTTATGGCGAAGCTCAACGAAAATTTTCAAACAAATTAATATCTAGAAACTCCATTTTCCGCTGGGTTATGTCAAGCAAAGGGCGTACAAAATGAATTCAAGGAATTTGAATTGAAACAGGTTATTAAAACAATAATAGAGACGATCCCGAACTTAACCCTCCAGGCCGCAATGAATAAAACAATAATTGAGGCGAGTTTAGAATTAGTATGAAATTAGAGGCCAATATTGTCCATTTTCAACAGGGATGGTTTTAGAACAAATCGACCTATAGCTACCTAATGAAATCGAATTCCAATTTAATATAATTGTAACTTTCAAAAGCGATAACACCAAACTATGCCGGTCAATTTGTACCACAGTAGAAATCGTCCTTAAACCAATCAATTCACATGCAACCCAACTAATAACGATCAAATTGCGGCTTATCGTGGACCAACAATTTCTATGGAAACTACGAGTATATAAAAAAATCTATCCATTGTGCTTGGCCCAATCAATTAAGGCATAATAAATAAAGGCCAATACAGAAGTTGAATATCCAAATGAATATCCGGAAACTCCACTTTGCGGTGGGCCCCAAATTCATCTGACCTGACAGCACCAGACTCTTTTTTATAGGGTTATGTGAGGCAAGAGGTGCACAAAACGAGATCAAGGAATTTGACTAAATTGAAGGAATTTATTAAAACAAAAATAGAGACGATCCCGCAATGAATAATACTCCGGTCAGTTGTAGTCATTTACGGTCTATTATCTTCAAAAACCAATTAGTTGTTAACACATGTAAAATAAAACTGCATTTTCTATATAATAAAAAAATATAGAAAAATGAAATACATTGAATAAAAAAAAAGTTATTTGAATTTTTTTTTTTGTAGTGCAATTGGTGTATCACCCTGTATTTAACATTGTATCGTATTTTATGGACTACCAGTCTCTTCTTATGGCGTTATGTCAAGCAAGAGGTGTACAAAACGAAATCAAGGAATTTGATTGAATTGAAGCAGGCCATTAAAACAATAATTGAAGCGATCCGAATTTCAAACCTTCAGAATAGGTTTCTGATCAGGTATGAATGAGCATGGAGGTCATTTAGATCTTCAAAATCTATCTTCTATCTATATATATAAAAATCAATTGCTGTGCGTTAGTCTCGCTAAAGCTCGAGAACGGTTGGACCGATTTGGCTCATTTTGGTCTTAAATTATTGGTAGAGTATTCCGGAAGGTTTAAAAGGTTTTATTTGAAGTGATAGATGGCGTTGGAGATGAGATTTTTGCAATTAATTTTTTTTACCACATTAACATTTTGAAGGCAAAACAACGTTTGCCGGGTCAGCTAGTTAGTTATATAAAATAAAATTTTATTTTCTATACAATACAAATAATGAAATACAATAATCAAAAAAAAAAAAAGTTGTTTAATTGCCATGTAAATCGGCAAAATTTTAGGCGTGGAGTCTTAAAGATAGTGGCAATGCAGTTCACTTTAGAGCATCCGTATGAAAAATGTGAACTTAGGAATTTACGCGCTAAATGAAGTAAATTGTAAGAGATATATCAGAAATGCCGAGGTTACTTGGTCGATTTTTTCAAATTTCACCAGGTATTTTAAAGCTATACAAGTAATAAATAACAAATTAAGAACTATTGGAAAAAATGAAAGGTGCCAGCAGGAATGTTAAAGAGTCGTTCATTTCCCTTCTCAGAACCACATTTGATGCTTGCGAAATTAGAATAAATTCAGGATAACTGCTTGAAAGATATGAATCTAGAAATATCCGGTAGTATGAAAAGTTCGTTTGGTTTTTAAAAGAAATTTGTTTACAAATTTATATACAAGAAAACAATTATTTTAATCTAATATATTTTAATCTATTATATTTAAATCTATTATATTTTAATAACTACTTCCCATCTCTCCCTCATAAGGTTCGCGTTTTTTCTGAAAAAAAGCGTTCAATTCGGTTTTTCACGTCCGCGTTGTCATGAAAATTCAAATCCTTCAAGTGGTTGCTTAGACTGTGAAATAGGTAATAGTCGGACAGGGCGAGGTCTAGGGAATACGGTGGGTGAAGTGAAACTTCCCACCCAAGCTCTGACAATTTCTGTCGGGAACGCAAGCAAGTGTAAGAGTGAAGTACCTCCACATCGAGGTTGCTCTCAAATGCGAGTTCTTTTATGACCCCGTGAACGGTTGAGACTGATTTTTTTATTATTTCAGCACGGGGATTAACAGTAACCTCCTCGGAAACAATTTCTTTTAGTTGTCTTGATGTGGCAGCATTCGTTACGCAGAATTCGCCCTTAGAAAATCATTTCTAGCAAGTTCTTTCATCTCGTCCGTTTTCTTCATAAACAGACTTTATTTTTCGGCTGACTTCAGCAGTGGTTTTTCCTTTTCGGAATATGACTAAAATGCTTCTTTCCGCTCATTTTCCCACTTTTTAAAACTTTTTTTTTTTTAACGTTATAACCACTCAGGACTAGAACGAGAACACAAGTAAAAAATAGTAAACAGTTTAGAGAAGGGATGAGAGGAAGTTATGATAGTGTTTGAAGGAACTCTACGTCGTGAGAAGTGACGTATGAACGAACTTTCCGAACAACCTAATAAATACAAATAGGCTGCCTGTATGTTTGCAGAAGGGGGCATGGTTGCTTAGTCGCTTTTTCTCAAGTCTTATGGAAAGTTATAAATCAATACAATGCTGCTGCAGCCCACTACAATAATTAGGAACTGTAGACGAAACATAAAATTTTGGAAAATTTGGATAATTCCATGACAAGTGGGGCGTGATAATGCAGTTCAGGTTCATTCTCAAATATAATTTTAGGAAATACTTAACGTTTATCAACTTTGACTGAATTCCATTAAACTAAATAAAATATCTGAATGTAAACTATCAGTCATTTATATGCAGGATACTGTTGAAAGAAAATACAGTGGTCCATAATATAGATTATTGCAGTCTAAGATTTGGCAGTTATAGGCAAAAAACTGAGTTTCGGAAAATGCGGAAATTTGTATGCGGAGTACTAGAAGAGGTGGCATAACCCTTTATAATCCTCAGTTATGGTCTACAATTGGATTGAATTAGATTTTTTTTTTTTTTTTTTTTTTTTTTGATTTTATAGTATGTAGTAGCTAGTCTTTCATGCAGACAGCTAAACAAAGTTGAATTGACTTAGAAAGTCATTAAGATCATTTGTTCAAAATATATTTCGTTTCTTAAACGTTTGCTATTAGATGTTCTTAAAGCATTTCCTTACCTCCACCAGGTGAAGGTGTAAAGAAGAAGTTAATCAATAGTACAGCTAAATCATCACTCATTTGTAATCACCAACAACAACAAAAAAAAAAAACGGAAGAAAGTGAATTATTGCTCTGTGAATTCACCAGCACATGGCTTTAGTAGATTTCTTACAAATTTACTAAAAAATTTGATCACGATTTCAAAATACAAAGTCAACGATGTATTGAATTTGTATTTTCAAAGATTAGCAGTATAATAACTTGTTTATTGATCTTAGGAATAACTAATATCGATAATATTTTAAGAAAGTGACAACTTCCAAATGGCGTCTAGCAGAATCATTAATGTTATTTTGACAAATTCCGTTTGAGTATCAATGATTTAAGTTACATTAATTTTACCCCATACAAAGAGAAAAAACTAGTTTTATATTGATGAAACGTTATTTTTGGCTGGATAGGTATACCTTTCAAGCTAAACAATGACCATTTCATGGTCTTTTATGGCTATGGCAATTTTTTCCTACGAAAATCTCTGTTCGTATTTGATTTCTAGCGGGATCGTATTGACATCAATGATACTGAACAGGGTGGACAGCTGAAAGTGAAAAAGCGAAAGTTTTGAAATGTGAAGTAGCCGGAAATGGTTACTTGCATTCCAAAGTCGAATCGACAGTTCTCTGCTTGGAATCTGCCTATAAATTTATGGCCTTCGTGTTTTAAAATGAGAGAGATATTGTATTCAACTATTATTTGGAAGTGTGGTTAATGATTATAATACGACAATCTTATATCGTTTGATACACGTTTTAGAGAGAAAAAAGTTCCCAAAACAGCGACGGAAGAAGTGATCATCCATCAAGACAATGTAACCTAAGACGTCACGAACTTTATGAACAGAATTCTGAAAATAAATGACCACCTCGTATACGTATATTAGAATGGGTAGAAAATCAAGAAAATTTTGATAAAAGAAAGATACACAGCAACAAAAAATTTACAAATCAATGGCATAAGTCTCCAAAATATCAGACAGTATAAAACTTTGTAACCGAAATCGAAATAACGTATTGGTGTTGCAAATAAGTTTCGTTTTTTCCACCGTGAAAAACTACTTCAGCGACAAAAAAGGAAGGTTTTCTTCATCGTATTGCAACGGGTGATAAAAAATGGATTGATTACGACAATCCAAAGGAAACAAAGTCATGGAGACTGCCCAGTCGTGCTTCCACGTCGTCGCCTTGGCCGAATATTCCCGCTGCGAAAGTTAACCCCGAAGCCGAATATTTTCTGTTCGAAAATTATGCTCTGTATTTGGTGGGACCAGGTCGATGCTATTTTTTACGAGCTGTTGAAACCAGGCGAAACCATCACTGGGAATCGGTATCGACTTCAATTAATGTGATTAAGCCGAGCTCTGCGCGAAAAACGCCCAGAATATGGGGAGAGGACCGAAAAGGTGATTCTTCAGCTCGGCCCCACGTGGCCAAGCCCGTTGAAACCTACTTGGAAACGCTGAAATGGGAAGTCTTAGCCCATCCACCATCTTCTCCAGATATTGCGCCGTCCAATTATCACGTGTTCCGTTCGATGGCACACGGTTTGGCTGACCAGCATTTCCCCTCATACGACGACATCAAGGAATGGCTAGTTTCGTGTATAGCCTCGAAAGATGAACAGTTTTACCGTGGCGGAATTGGAGCTTTGCCAGAAAGGTGAGAAAAAGTAGTAGCTAGCGATGGGCAATACTTTCAATGAATCACTTGCAAACAAGTTTTCATAATAAAGTTGAATTTTTATGAAAAAAAAACAGCGAGTACTTAGTTGCGCACCTATAATAGTAATAGTTTCTAATCTTTATCCTGGTGTTACTAGATTTTATTGATGTTTTATATAGGGTGGCGCATAACTAACGTTAATGGCGAGTATAGTGAATACGTTCTTGTGCATCATTTGGTTTTAACTCGTGAACCAATTGCATCTTATATGGGAAAAGATGTAACATAAATTCTTTGCAAAGAGCGCCTACACATCTCTAACTGCTGAGAACGTCGCCCGGTGGAAGTTTCGGGATTTTCCTCAATACCTGCTTGCACTCAAGCAATGGTCACTTCATTTCGAACTGCAGGAGGTCTTCCAGCACGCGGAAGATCACAGACAGCCCCTTGTTGCCCTAAACGTTGAACCAATCGGTAAATTGTTGAAGCGCTGAGAGCATTCCGAACATGAAAGAAATTTCGATATGATCTGAATAATCGAATGCTGACTTTCAAAGTAAAATTGAATAACTTTGGTTCTTTGTTCTGTGCTGAATTTTTCCGTCAAAAATTTTCCAAGTATTATTTAGATAATTCTGTAAGGAGACGAGAAAAAAAAAGACAAACAAAAAATGTATTCATTGAACAAATCTTAGCGTTACTTAAGCGCCACCCTATATGATGATTGGTTGTGAGAAAAACTATCGGTACGATAGGTAAGATTGTTTCCACTCTTGAAAACGTACAAGAGTAATTGATGTTTATAAAGTCCATAAATAGGCGATAAGCTTTAACATAGAGAGAATTTGAAAATTGCTTTCAGTGCTTTATTCTGCATAATTTGTAATGATGTCAAAGCATTTGTCCGTTTCTAACCATATATTATTGCGATGTAGTTTAGATAGATTTGAATAAGGGATTGTTAAATTAATATTTTTGTATCCACATTCAATTTGAGTTTCATGGCCGACTTCATTTCAGTTGTATAAGAATCCCAAGGGAAATTATTTTACAAGTAATGCCCAAATACTTCAACTCTTGGGTTGCAGTAACTATATTGTCATCAGTAATAACACTAAAGTGATTATTAAGTGCATTAGCATGTTGTTTAAATCGTATTAATTTTGTTTGTTTTGGATTCAGAACGAGTTTGTTCAATCTTTTCCTCAGGTTATACACATTTTATTCAATTGCACTAAATTCTATGTAGTTGATCAACAGTCAGACATTTACAAAACTTAATTCTGGGAATAAAAATTAGCTGACAGCCGTTGCATTTATGATACCACACAAATAAATTGGTCAATTTAGCAAAAGTCAGTGATCACTCAATAATTTCTTCGCGGAGGACTTCAGTGAGTTACAGTATTGTGTCTTTTACTATGGAGAGCTTCAGTAATTTACAGTATTAAATCCTTTATTGTGTTTTAAGTCAGACTAAATATTTGTTTGATAATAATCTAAAGATGTACCACGTCCTTTCTGGCACTTCCCACACTTTTGCGTCAATGTAAGGGGGCGTTAGATAAAGGTATACGTAATAAGTCAGTTCACGGGGCTGAAACTTCTGTACCGGCTAATTTTTGCCATACCGTGAACTTTCTCTTATTCACTTTATGCACTGCTTTATATTATCATATCTCAATTCGTTAATTCTTTTGCGTTCATTTTGTCTGTCGCTCAGTTTTCAATATACTCGTATTTACCACTGCCACTTGTCCTCTTAGCGAGTCACTCTTCTCCTTTCGCTTCACCCATTTTTTGAGCATTTGCACTATTAGATATATCACAGAGACGACTATTAAAACTGGATAGATTATGATTAAACCCGCAAGTGGACCGTTGTCCATAATAAATCCGACAACACGTTTTCTTATTAACATTTTTGCTATTTGTAATTTGAATTTTTTTTCCGTGCTGTGAAATTAATTTGTTTATTTTACTCGTACGAAAGACTGAAACACTTTGTGTTTGATTCAGTCATATCTCTCTCATATTTATGTGATTCCGAAGATCTGCTACCAGTAGAAGTAGAAAGACGCCGGCAGAAGCATTCGAATGAAGAATAAAGATTCACATTGATCAGTACCAAAAATACCGGTCATCCGGTTATTTTTCTATGGATCATATGTTTATACATACGAGTATGTTTAACTGTATTGTAGATTAGATATAAATATGTATATTACATTTCTTGAAGGTCGTCAAAGGTCGTAGATAAAGCAGAATCTGGGAGATAACATTTATTTTATAATTTCTTTATTTCCGGAAAAACTGGGGTTACCCCTCTTTCAACACTTTCATAAAATTGTTGAGGTTATGTAGATTTGGAAGTTTGTTATGGAAAAAATGGCGGCGTTCCGAAGAATTTCCTTGGGGGCCATCAATCTTAGCTTCTGGAAACTTTGTTATAAAACGTGGTTAAAGTTATGAGGACATCTGTTCTAATTGATACAACTTCCATCTAATGGAAATGAAACATATTCCTTTAAACGTTTTTTTTTTTTTTTAATAATTAAAAAAATTCCGGTGACTGTAAAGTTAGCAAGCATCAAAATAGAGCATTTTCCGCAATTTACTTCAGTTTTCGCTACAAACTCTCTTTTATGTCTGCTATCGTTTAAAAGCTGTCGCCTCTAAGTGTTATTTTTTAAGTTTTTTCCAGAAAGCGTTCACATTAATAGGCTTGTCATGCTGCAAAACGCAAGAATTTTAATTTCACACATCAGGGTTTTTTCAATGCATTTGCTCTCTCAAGCGCTGCATAATGTCTAGATAATAATCCTTATTTTATTTTTGATATTTCGACAAGCATTAACTTCACTTCTGATTAAGTCACGTGGTTTTTTCTGTATCGGCTCAGTTGGAAGGAGTCATCTCTCTTTCTCCTTAATATTTGGTTGCCAAGGAAATAATTTCGTATCAGAGAATAGTTTTTAGATTCTCATCTGTATTGAAAGGTTTTTCATTAAAAAATGTTACAGACTGCGAGACGAGTGGAACTCCGAAGGCGTTGAATCAGGACTATAAGGAGGATGTGGCATCCTCTCCCATCCATGCGCCAATATTTTCTGCAGAGTTCTTAAATTTCTTTCTCTTCTTTCAAAATCTTTCAAAATTTGGCTGCAAATTTCAGAATTCTCCTAATTCCCCTAAAACTCCCAGTAATTCAGTCTTTGGTGAAACCGTGATGGAAAATTTACCCATTTAAGCCTTTTTTCATTCAGGGCTTCTACAGTTAAAAATCCCAGTAACTCAGTCTTTGGTGAAACCGTGATGGAAAATTTACTCATTCAAGCCCTTTTTCATTCAGGGCTTCTACAGTTTTCATTCAAAATTTGGCTGCAAATTTCAGAATTCTGCGTTTCAAAAGGCGATTGTTTTGGTTGTGTTTAAACAATAAAATGCAAGTGCTTATCCGCTTTGTCAAGTGGATTTCTTTCAGCTCTTGTAGAAACCAAAGATCGAGTTTTTTGACAAGTCCAAGCCGTTTCAATTGGTTTTCAATGGTCTCCGCAACTTCTCGAACAGATTATAATTAATTATTATAAGATTATTATAATTATAATTATACTTTAGTACTACAAACACAATATGATGCTGGGATTTTAAGTGAATATCTAAGGGTGAATAAACCAATTTTGAATGCAAGCAAAACTAAAGTCGAGAGATTTAGTCCAAAACTTTCTACTTATGATACAAATATGATCGTGCATGTTGATGGTAACGTGATAGAAGAATCAGAAAGCATGCGTTATTTAGGAGTGAGTCTTAACTTTAATCTGTCGTGGAATAAACACATTATGAACTTAAAGTCCAAAATATTGTCAGGATCTGCAATTCTGTACACATTTTGGAACAAATTAAATGTAAAGATATAGTTAATGATATATCAGTCTCTGGTACACTCTCATTTGATGTAGCTTCCTTTCGTGTATGCATGTAAGTCCAACACCTGTCTAAAAGCTCTACAATCTGCACAGCATTAATCTCTAAAAACTGATTTTAATCTATCTATGAGATTCAGTACATCTTCTTTATATAAAGATTGTGCCTCAAATGTTTTACACGTTAAGGGATTATACAAACAACAACTTCTGCTCCATATCCCCAAATCAATAAATGGAATTGGAACCTTTACAGCATCCTTTCATAGAAATATATCACACACCCAAAGATCAACCCGTCAAGCAATGGACTTAAATATCGTATTTCGTCGGTTAGAGTTGAGCAAGCAAGCGTTAAATCGCAAGATCTTGGGAGGCAACTCACAGGGCCAAATCGAGAGATAAGCTGCTCACCCAACACGAAATTCGGAGATTACAGCACGAATTGTTGATTCAGCAGGTCGATTACGACGACCATAAAATGGTCGTATCCAACGATGCACATTTTTCACAGAGCACAAATTTTGATAATAAATGTCAACGATTTGCAATCGTTGCTCGGTTGTTAGTCTTTCCATGATGAAATGGCAGAGTATACTGTACGCTTTTCACTTTGACAGATGACGTTTGAACGCCATTACTAACCAGTGCTGCCAACCTAAAACACTAAATCTTAAAAAATCATCCTATATTATATGAATGGTTTTAGTTGCCGATTAGCCTCTATAAAGCCAATCTGGCGCTGAGGCAATATTATACAAAATTGTAGTTATCTTATTAGACTGTAATAAATAATTCATTTGAAAAAAGGAAAAAAAAATGTATCGGTCTGGCTCGTTAGCGGCATATCAACTTCATTGGGTCGACCGGTTCGGTGGTCATCCTTGTGAGTGAAATTTCCGTAATGGTATTTCGTGAATCAATTTTGATTTATGTTCTGCTAAGTCATTCACAGATGTGTTGGTGTGTTTGCGTGGAGTTTTTCTGAAAAAAAAAACATAAAAAATACGATGAAAGTACTCCTTCTGTGCCTCGATATTCACAACGCGCTTCAATACCGAAGTGACCAATGAAAATGCTGTGACATATCAAAAGTTGAAGTCTGAAATACAGGTTAGAGCATCAATTGCAATATAATAGGAAAATCAAATAACTTATTTTTTTGTTTTTGTTTTTGTTTTTTTATTTTTTTTTTTTTTTTTTTTGTTTTGTACAGAAAATTCAATTTTATTTTATACAACTAATTGGTTTTAAAGGTACTGGAAATTAAATTACCTCCATTGTCTCTCACGAATATACAACACCTGATCAGAAAATTATTCATTGCGGCCTGAAGGGCCGCCTCTATTATTATTTTAATGAAGTGATTCAATTCAGTCAAATTCCTTGATTTCGTTTTGTACACACCTTGCTTGACATAACCCCATAAAAAAAGTCTACTGCAGTCAGGTCAGGTGAATTTGGGGCCACCAGAAAGTGGAGTTTCTGAATACTAATTTATTTGAGAATTTTCGTTGGCGCTTCGCCATAACCGGTCTGGATATGTGTGAAGTTGCTCTATCTTTCTGGAACCAAATGCATTTGGAAAGGATACTTCTTCGATCCAGTTCCAGGTAAAATAAACTCCTTCAACATATTCAAATCATGGTCCCCATTGACAGTTGACAATAGCACGAACCGTAGGCCACCCAGTATAAGCTGTCTAACTGTACAACGTTAAATTCAATCAACAGATTTAAAAAATGTCAAAAGTAAAAAAGCATTTTCTTTGTATGAAAACTGAAATTAATTTATTGACAACCCATTAATTCATTTTTTTTGATTTTGAAAATTATTCCGCCATGTGTAAAACCTTTATTTCGACAACATTTTGTAGCAAATTTTAATACAAGTCTAATAATTTCTAGCATTGGCGCGGCTCAAGCGCCAACCTATGGGACCTACTATTTCCATGCGGCTCAGATTGGATTTTGGAACTAATGTTGCGTAGACAGGTAATAAAACGATTTTAGGTTGGATTTTAAGTAATTCAATTATGTTGATTAAACCGCCTATTACCGCCGTTTTCAATAAGAGAGATTTTAGGTTATTTATTGGAAAATTTAATGCCACTGAAACAGCTTTCTAAAACTTTTTGGTGTATTTGGAAAAAGGTATTTCTTCCCTAACAATTTCCAATTTTTGTTTTGAGCATTACTAAAGGGTGTCCCAACAAGAAAGCAAAATTTAAATTTTAAATAAAACGCAGATATTTAAAAAAAAATATCGTGAAACTTTATTATATCGTAAAGTAGACAGAATGAGGTTATGTATGGAGCAACACATCGGGCAGATGGCCGCCGCGGCTTTGCTGGCACACACGCGATCTTTTAATGAAATTTTCAATGACCGTTTGGTCAACTGGCTTCAATTCCTGAGTCAGTTGAACTTTGTATGCATGAAGATGCAAATCTTTCGTCAAAATTCGCTGCATAGTGGATTTGGAGACACCAATTTGCTGAGATCGGTGTCGAATTGAGGTGTATGGAGTTTAAGCGACATCATCACGAACAGCTGCGACATTTTCGGTCGATCGACCTGGTCGAAGGCGCGTTGTTGTTGTATCCATTAATCGCTTTACAGTTGACTCCTTTGGAGCATTATTGTGACTCCAAATTGATCGCAATTTGTGAACTGTAGCCGCAAAACTTTCACCATTTTGGTAAAATAATTTCACAATGAGAATGCCTTATTCATTCGTGCAACGCTCCATTTTTACTAACCTCGTACCTTCTATTAGCAAACAATAAAAATTGTTCAAATGTCAAATAACGACACTTCGGATGGTGCCAAATTTAAATCTTGCGTTCTTGTTGGGATATCCTTTATGTGTGCCAAGTTTGTTGGCAGAGTATCAGCTAATTAAAAACAAAACTTGCTTAAAGTGATCAATTCTTGTTCTAATCATGAATTTTGCACCACGAAAACTGTAAAATCTCATGAGATTGCATAAGGTTATCATTGTGGAGGAATTTCTGGTAAAAAACTTAAGATATACAAAATTTGAAAAAAGTTGAAATTTTGTATTTGAAGAAGATTTCTTCTTCTTTTCTCACCAGGAATTATGTTTTATGTATTTTATCGACTGATACTTTGAAATTTTGTATTTGTTAAGTTTCTGACCAGAAAATTATTTGAAAATATTTTGATGGTTGCGTAATTCATTGGCATAAATGTATTATTTCGGAAGGGGTTTTCTTTAAAGTTGAGTGAATAATACATACTTAGTGTTTTATTGCGCCATTTCTGGATAGAACGCAAAAATGCAGTATCGAAATGCTTGAAATAATTGAAAATTTTGGGGACGATTTGATAAAAAAATGAAATGCAAAGTTTTTAAATATTATTACAAAAATACCCTATGAGTTCTTTCAAATTATAGGTAAAATATCTTGATGACTTTCTGTAATTGAATTATTGTGTTTTGGGACTCGTACGTAGCAACGGAAAATCTAGAAAGAAAATCTTACGCGAACATTGCGTTGTGAAACCGACACTTCTACTGCACGATTTACTCGAAAACCTTATCAGATAGAACGATGTCTGATTACAGATTCCCATTCAACGAAGGAATTTTATAGGCATACAAAAATCCGTGTGTGTTGTCCGCATGAACTTCTTATCCATACTTCGGATCTCTGTCGGTAACGTACCGTGAATGGTTTGTGAATGCTATTTTGCCTATCAAACTAGCCGCTTTCTCACTTGCATTGAGTTCTGGCTACTCCCAAGCAAGTCATAGTTATAGAGCCCGAATTAGAATTTCCTCATTTCTTGCATTTTCAAAAAAAAAAAAAAAAAAAGAACCAAAAAAAAAAAATGATAAAAATAATAATAATACCCAACATTGCTTAGCATACCGAATCGAACATGTCTTCATGAATAAAAAAAACTTAGGATGATCTTAGTTTGAGTGATATTTAAAACATAAACATTTGCAATGGAATTACATCAACTGTTATAGAAATTGCAATGCAAAAAGAGAGGAGTTATCTCTACCCGTTTACAGGTTGTGCTTTTAGGACAGGACATATTTGATCCAGCCATTGCGTGGCCTTATACATTTTTGCAGATGTTCTTAGAAAATGCCTCCAGTTAATTTTTATACATATATTTTACATAACATATATATATTTGTTGTGTCTCAGTGTCGTTCAGCTTAACTTATTTATTGTCACAATCTCAGTAAACCAACTTTTGATCTTAAACCACTCGTTAGAGTACATCCTCTACTGCGCGTAAGCGAAAATTGATAAAATCTATAAATAATTTAATAGGAGAATTCACTTTACTACTTCATCATTATAAGAATATCGGCAATGCGGCAACCAGCACCGCAGTCTAAATGAGAGCAAAGATGTAACACATCTTTTGGCATCCACTCCCTCCTGCCACCTTCCATCAACGTGGTGGTCAGACATTTTGGCAATGCTCAGTACTAAACGAAAATGAAATCAAGTCATGTCACGTATTTGATTAAACATGGCCGTTGCCATGTTAGACGATAAAGCTGTCGTTCTTGATGATGATGAGATGGACGATGAATTGCATATCTGTTTAAAGCCATTATAATGGCTGGGGGCAGGTTGTGGCCACATCATCACCACCAATTCGTCGTTATAAACAAGACATCAACAGATTCAGGCATCGTCATCAATATTCGAAACAGGAAATTTTCTACTATGAAAAGAGTAAAACTGGCGAATGTAAAGAAAACAAGTGTTTTACGAGATTGTATTGAAAACAAAATTATTAAATTTTAATGAAAATTAAAAAGTTATCAAACAGGACTTCAAAATGTAAAATTATAAATAAAGAAAAAAACGTATGAAGGAGAGGAATGATAAGAAAAAATAATGTGCTTGTAATTTAGAAGAAGAAAATATGTGCCTTATCGAGAAAAAAGATATAAAAGCAATGACCAGCATGGGTCAGTGGGAATGAGAGATGGAAATGAGAACAATTTAATTTCAGGAATTAAAAAGCTCCTAGAGAGGTGGGAAGAAGTTACTAAAAAAGTGATTAGTGATTATATATTAGATCAAAATAATTGTTTTCTTGTACATAAATCTATATAAATAAAAATCAAGTGCCGTTCGTTGGTAAGGGCATCGGTTGAGAACGGCTGGAATTGAATATTTCTTTTTTTAAATGTTCGTCGTAGTCCAACTTAGGTTTTTATGGAAAGAAAAATTTACCACGCCCACTTTTACGCCCACTTTTTTCGATTTATTTAAAATCGTAAAACGGCTACACCGATTTGGCTAATTCTTTTTTTAAATGTTTGTAGTAAATGTTTCCAGTGCTGCTACAAATATGGACGGGATTGGACGAAGGGGCGTGGTACCTCCCATACAAACCATAAATTAAAAATCCATTATTTCTGCTCCTGCTAACGGTATTTGAACAAAATTTGGTATTTAAGTTTGGTGCACATATTGTAGCTTCTGCTGCAAATATGGACGGGATTGGACGAAGGGGCGTGGTATCTCTCATACAAATCACAAATTAAAAATTCATTATTTCTGCTCCGGCAAACAATTTGAACAAAATTTGGTATATAAGTATGGTTTACATATTGTAAGTTCTGCTGCAAATATTGGCGGGATTGGACAAATAGGCGTAGTACCACCCGAAGAAATTAAAAATTAAAAAAACCATCATTTCTGATCCTGTTATAGGAAAATTTAAGTTTTTCATATACTGACTTTATTTCACTTCTTATTTTTCTATGTATGAGAAACTTTTAGGAGAAACTTAAACACTTAACTTTGTCAATCATGTGGCCTTCTTTTCACTCTCAATTTTTTTACTTGGCCTAAGCTTAAACTTTAAAAAGTTCCTAATTAGTGCTATTTGTGAAAATTGTTTACGAGCCTTTTCAGTGCTATTGTGTTTGCTGCAAAAAGTGAAAATTTTAAAATACAATTAACCGTGCGCTCAAATTTTTTGTGCAATATAATATAGGTGTTGGTGAGTATAATTTCAGCAATAACTTTTTTTATAAGAAAAAATGAAAAACATTTTCTTTTCTTCTTCTTCCCTCTTCTCTTATATATGAAAATGAATTTCGGTCAGAAACAGTGTTAGATTATAGTATTGATTTTGTTTTCAATTAACTTTCATAATAAGTGAGTGAGATGCCGCCAATCAGACGTAGGAACATTGGTCGCAGAGGCCGTACGGCTACAAGATCAAGAAATTCCCGAGTGATTGAAAGTCCTGAACATCGAGCAAATCGTATTGAGAGGAACAGCCAACGGATATTAGAATCCCGATTAATTCAGTCACATGAAGATCAAGCTATACGAAATGAAGATAATCGATTGAGACAGAGACGTCGCATTGCATTTATTAATCGATCGGATGATAATCATCAAGTAAACAATATAGCTAGACGCGTACAACGACAAGCTGGTGTACCGACAGATTATTATCGTACAGCCTTCCGCTATGATTCATCTATTGATTATTCTACGGATAATAATGTTGTCATCGGGTCTATGAGCATTGTGTGTTCTCATTGCAAGGCTCTGAAATTTCCCAAAGAATCTCCAGGGTTATGCTGCGCAAATGGAAAGATAAAACTACCACCATTCAACCCGCCACCTGAGCCACTGCATTCGTTGGTTTCTGGATCAGCACCTCTTTCGAAGCATTTCCTAAACAATATACAAAAGTACAATTCTTGCTTTGAAATGACTTCATTCGGCGCCACGAACATTGCCCGAGACAAAAATACCATTGAAGGGCTAAAGTGTCTTACAAATCAATTGACACTATTATGAATCAGGAGGATGTTGTGAATTATCCAACAGAATTTTTAAATTCCATCGAGTTGTCAGGTTTGCGGCTACATGATCTACAGTTGAAGGTTGGATCCGTAATTATAATGATGCGTAATATCAATCAGCCTCGACTTTGCAATGGCACAAGACTTATTGTCAAAAAACTTATGACAAACGTCATTGAAGGAACAATTCTGAAGGGAAAATTCAAGGGGGAAGACGTACTGATCCCACGAATCCCAATAATTCCGAATGATTTGCCATTCGATTTCAAACGCCTTCAATTTCCAGTGAAACTTGCATTTGCAATGACCATTAATAAGGCGCAGGGACAGTTTTTAAAAATTTGTAGCATCAATTTGGAGTATCCATGCTTTTCTCATGGCCAGCTCTATGTGGCATGTTCTCGAATAGGCGAACCATCGGCCTTATTTGTTTACGCTCCCGACAGACAAACGAAGAACGTTGTACATGTGAAAGCGTTGCAGTAATTTTAAATCTCAATTAAATTGACTTAAATTAAATAATGTTTAAAAACTTTACAAAAAAAGTATTAAAAGCATTCATTTAAATAACCAAACTTTTATAACAAAAATTTAAATACAGAACCATCTATCCTGAAAATTGTAAATCATTAATTTGCCACCTTTGAAGGCAGAACGAAGTTTGCCGGGTCCACTAGTTTGTACATAAATTTCTTTCTAACAACCCGACAAATTACATTTTAGGACACATCCATCGACGCAAGAAGAAAAGAAAAACTTATCAGTTGAAATATTTACACTCTATCATTTATCACTACTCAAATTTTAAAGGAATAATAAAGATGGAGCGATATAAACTCTTAACTCAACCAGAGCATGAATAATTATCTGAACGTAGGATGACGTCATTCGAATCAACATTTACATAGAAATGTATTTCAACAGTTCATTAAACATTACAGGAAATTGTCATTCTATCATTGACTCATTCATTCTTGAGTATTTGTCAGTTTCATTTTTAGCTCCCTTTATCAAAATTGTTGATTTAGTTAGGTTGCCATTTGATTGGTAACACAGCGAGTTAAAACAAATTTTATTAAACTTTTTGATAGTGTATAAAAAGCTCATGGTTTATGTTATTAATTTTATAAGAACCATTTAAGCGTGAGTGGTCGTATCCTTAGAACCAAAACAGGTACAATGGAATGGATCGTATGGAGGAAAAATATAAATACTCGTATATCTGTATATCTGTTAAAGCAAATATCTGGCATAAAAGCTACATTTTTATTGCAAATGCTAAACAAACGGGGAGAATAGAAAAACTCGAGGATATTTCTTTCGGCTACTGCAGCGTGTGGCCATTAAAATTGAATGAAATTTGAAATAAAACAATGCAAAGTAATGAAAATTTGAACTCTCAAATTCATTAAACTTAAAAGCGGCAATAAAAACAAAAGCGAAAAAAAACAGCGGTCCCCTGGGACGAGTTTTTAAGATACCAATAGAATCAATATTTGAAAATTTTTGGAATAACGAAAAAAGAATAACGAAAATTGTTAAACGTACGAAACACAATGGAAAATAACAAAGGGGAAAAACATTAACAAAAAAACAGGAAAATTAGATATTGATGGTCTACGATAAGTCAGTTCTAAGTTAGTTCATGTAAGTTACATGTAAACATTTTTTTGTGAATATATGTTTTTTTTTTATTTTCATCATTTGTGTTACGAATCTACAAAGTGTTCTAGCATATAAATTACGAGGTGTATTAAAATTAGGCGAATTTTCAAATGTCGAGGGCTACGTACATTTGACTTTATATTTTTATTATTTTTGTTTATGTGGGTACATTCGTCTCGAAGATATGTTGACGGTTTTATCCATATACGAGCATGTTTAGTTTGTTTGTGAGAGGCATAAATAAGATAAAAGTTTTGCGTGTTCGGCAATTTTCTGCTATAGTAAAAAAATGGATCAAAGAAGTTGCATCAAATTTTGTGTAAAAAATGGAATTAAGTACTCAAAACACTTGAAATGTTGACAGTGGCATACGGTGAGAGTTCTCTGAGTCAAAAAACTGCTTACAAGTGGTACAAGCTTTTTACAGAAGATCGAGAAGATGTGAATGACGACGCTCGCTCTGGACGCCCCATCACATAAACAACCGATGAAAATGAAAATGTTGAGAACGTGAAGAAAATTGTTATTCAGAATCGTCGAATCACAATTAGAGAAGTTGCTAAGGATGTCGGCATATCGGTTGGCTCATGCCATGCAATCTTTTTTGAAATTTTGTCCATGAAGTGTGTGGCAGCGAAGTTCGCTCCAAAATTGCTGAATTTTCACCAAAAACAACGTAGCATGAGCATCGCTCAGGAATTGTTAAATGACGTCAACGATGATGCTTAAAAGGGTCATAACTGGTGACGTGTCATGGGTACATGGTTATGACATCGAAACCAAAGCCCAATCGTCCCAATATCAGGGTTCTGCTCACTGTTTTCTTCGATTACCATGGCGTAGTGCATCAGGAGTTCTTACCACAAGGTCGTACGGTAAATAAGGAATATTATCTTGAAATTATGCGCCATTTGTGTGAAGCAATACGACAAAAATGCGTGGAATTGTGGAAAAAAATGCATGGCTATTGCATCATGATAATGCACTTGCTCACTCATCTTTGCTTGTGAAAGATTATTTGGCCAAACACAACTGCGTTATCATGCCTCAACCACCGCATTCACCAGATTTGGTCCCTTGCGAATTTTTCCTGTTCCCAAGATTGAAGATTGAAGAGAGACTGAAGGATGGCATTTTGTGACGATTGAGGAGAAAACAACCGGATCGCAAAACGCTTGTTTATGCCTCTCACAAACAAACTAAACATACTGTATGGATAAAACCGTCGTCAACATATCTTCGAGACGAGTGTACCAACATAAAAATAAATAATAATCGAAAATCAAATGTACGTAGCTCGTGAAATTTAAAAATTCGCCTTATTTTTTTAACACACCTCATATATGTTGTCTGTTAGGAATCGGAACCTTAATGAGCTCATTCGGGTAGGTTAGTTCGACATATTTTTTCTGGCCCTAATAAAATAGGTATCTCTAAAACTTTCTAAGGCTTAAGTGTTTGTTATCAGAATGTTCAAGTTTTTTTTCTTTAAATTGATGTATATTTTAATAATGTTTAATGTTTATGGTAATATTGAATATTATGAAGTGCTGAGTTTGTGCTTGATGGGATAGGATTGCTGGGGAAGGTAAGAGAAGTCAGTAGAAGTGGGAATTGGGGCTGTGGAAAATGGAATCAGGATTGCACTGTTACGATAGGGTGGGTACATGGGGGACCAATATCAACGTCCTTGCTCAAGAAATTATGTCTAGTTTGCGCGTGTATTTTTTTTTTTTTGTTGGTTGTGTGTTAGTTGTTGTTTTCTTTCGGACATATCCTTTTGTTGTTTGTGTTGTGGTGTTAGGATTGACCGGTTGGAACCTGCCTCGTGATCAATGGCGTTAGTTAGCTGGCCAGCGTCATTCTGATGCCTCATTACATCTATAACAACATAGCGCCTAAAATTTGGTCAAAATGGACCCATAAAAATATGGCGTCCAGATTTAAGTCAAGATGGATATTAATCAAAGGATGACGTTCGTGCCGTAGCGACTTGTAACATATCTTTGCATTAAATGAATGAGATATGGCAGAGCATCTCTCACAGTCAATGATTTTACACCTATTCTATGTTTGGTTATTACAACTTAACCTTCAGTTTAACGACCATCGGAACGTCAGTTTGATAAGCTTTACTCTACTTACCTTTTCTTTTTCTAAGAACGAATGTGTTGCGATATTTGAAGACGTTATGCTGTTCCAGAAATATCACGCTCAAGAATGACCACCGATTTTAGACGAAATGAGGTTAATCAGTATGAAATCAAAATCGTTATATAGTTGAATCGACATTTTTCTATAGAGTGGCAGAAAGCGCCGTACAAAAGCAGTGAAAAGCGCATTAACAAACTCAACATTTGCGTTCCGCACTAGCTAATGGAAATTCACTTGACAAGGCCGATAAGCACTTGCGCATTTTGTTGCTAGAATGGAACCGAAAAGCATTGCACTGGGAATGAAAAATGGATTATTTATAACAATGCCAATTGAAAGAAACGCTGGTCCAAGCAAGATGAACATACTATGAAATCTCATCAATTGTGAATTGTAATTGCAGGAATTTCAACTTTACTATAAATTTTGAAGTCTATGTTTGGCAAATGATGAAACCTGATAAAGTAGAGAGCTGAATTGGTAAATAACAAGCAAAGGCATTATTCTCCTCCACGACCAGATATCCTTGCAGAATTGGCAAAAACTTTTGGAGCTGGAATTGCAAAGTAATGCTACATTCACCATATAGTTCTAATCTGAAACTTTTGGATTTTCATTTATTACAGACTCTGCCATATATTGTAAATATAAACTACTTTAATACAAAGAAAGAACCTAAAACTTATTTATTTCAGTATATTTCTGAGAAGAATGGGCCATTCTTTTATCGAAAGGTTGCCTAAATGATGTCAAAAATTCATTAATGTCAAAATTTGCATTAATTACTTTAATAAAAAATTTACTTTGAACCAGAAAAAAAGCCGAAAATACTTTCTTCTTTAAATCTTCTCATAATATTTAATTAGAAATTCATGTTACCTGTTTGCTCAACCGTGGAGCGATGATTAGCACACGCGACTATCGTTTGCATGATCGCGGGTTCAACCCCCAATGCAACCCCCTATCTTTTATTTAAGAGGCGGTCACCTCGATGTGCCTGATAAGAACTTTATGTAGTCGAATAATCAACTAGTCTAATAAATTGTGAGAAACTCACCATATCTTATACTTGGGTGCAAGGGAATTGGTTTTTTCAATATTCAATATTTGAAAGTTTCAGTAATATCTTACTTTTTTCAACAATTATGTGTGCATCATAATCATACGCATCTAATATTTACTAAAGTTTGTGTCAGTCGTGTCAGTCACCTCCAAATGTACACAGAAGAGGGTAGGCTGTCACCCTTTCTAAGGCAAATTTTATCAAAAGCGATAAATTTATACGTTGGCTAAATAAAAGCTTGAACTAGTAAGATCCATTCTAAACGAAACTATTGTGTATTGTGTGATCCACGTAACACTTTTGATCGTATGTGTTACGTGGATCACACAATACACAATAGTTTCGTTTCGTTGTTATAAAATTCCGATCAAAAATATGCTTTTAGGAAGTAGTTAAACTCGATTATACTTGACTTTATGGAGGCTACATCAAAATAAGCTTTGATATGTTTCTTTTTCAAAAGAGGTTGTCAAATGCATGATATGCGCCAAGTCTGCTTAAATTCCGTAAAACTATTTGAAACTTGTGAACTTGCGAATTGGTATGATATTAGGTGCACAACTAAGTTCCCGCTATTTGCCAATAGATGGCGACAGCTGCAAGTGCTAGTCGATTCTGCCATATCCAAAACGTCATGAGCCAAGCTTAGACATATGGTAAACATACCGCCTTAACTCTTTTGGCATCATATTATGTTGATTGTGTGAAAATGTATGATTTTGTGACAAATAACCGCCATATGTGGGAAGTATTGATTTTTCTTCTTTCAATCGTAGAAAACTGTGGTTGAAGCTCATCGAAAGCGTTACGAAGATGCTGCTTTAAGTGGGACAAAGTGTCGAGATTGGTTCCGTCGCTTTAAAGACCGGATTTTGATGTTGACAACTGTTCGCGTGGAGGAAAACGAAAACCTTTCCAAGATACTGAATCGACGCCATTGCTTGATGGGGATTCGTGCCAAACGCAGATAGAGCTTGCTTTAGTGTTAGGAGTTACCCGCCAAGCCATTTCCAATCGATTGCATGCGTTGTAAACGATTCAGAAGCAAGGAATTTGGATTCCTTATGAGTTGAAGCCAAGAGATGCTGAGCGTTATTTTTTCGCCTGTAAACCACTGCTTCAGGGGCAAAAACGAAAGGGTTTTCTTCATCGTATTGCAACGGGAGATGAAAAATGGATTCATTACAGCAATCCAAGAAAAGAAATTAATGGGGGATGCCTGGTCATGTGTCTACGTCGCCTCCCCGGCCGAATATTCACGCTGCGAAGCTACGCTCTGTATTTGGTGGGACTAGGTCGGTGTTAATTATTGTGCGAGAAACGCCCACAATATGCGGAGAGGCACGAAAAAGTGATTCTTCAACATGACAAGTCTCGGCGTCACGTGGCCAATCCCTTTAAAACCTACCTGGAAACGCTGAAATGAGAAGTCTTACCTCATCGGCCGTTATCACTTGTTCCGTTTAACGGCACGTGGTCTGGCTGACCAGCAGTTCCATTCATTTGACGACATCAAGAAATGGCTAAAGTCGTGGATAGCCTCAAAAACTTAACAGTTTTACCGAGACGGAATTCGGGCTTTGTCAGAAAGTTAGGAACAAATACTAACAAACGATGGGCAATCAATGAATGAATCATTTGTAAACGTGTTTTTATAATAAAGTTAAATTTTTATAAAAAGAAAACAGCTCAATTGACAAAAATGTAAGTTTTTGGGGTCGAGGTGATAAATTCAATTTCAGAAAATCAACTAATTTGTATTGGAGATACCAGAAGGACTTGATCGATACAGCCCATTTGAAAAATATTGATATTTCACAATTAAATAAATTTTTTATATAATTTTGACAGTTATTATATATCTGTGGTCACAACCCATAACAGCCTAAGTCTGTTTTTCAATATTTTCAGTACAGAAGTTTAAAGTTTTGAATCTTTACTGAAAATCAGAAGAAGGTGTTTTTTGGAAAACTCTGCTGCAGATTCCAAGGAAACGAATTTCTTTACTTAGTTGTTAACAAAAAATTGTTGTTTATTCTCGCAGTCAAAAGATATTATCGAAAAAGAGACTTAGGCTCTTTTAATTGAATTGTTGAACGAAAGAAAGTCAAAAAGTTCAAGTTGAGTTAGGCTATTATTCCAGATTAAATAAAAATTTTTTTGTTTGGAGAAAGACCTTAACTCAATTTATGTTTATCAAAAAATGAAATTGTAACTCGGAATAAGAGCTTAACTCAAGTTAGGAAAATAAAATTGTTTCTTCATTTTTTTGGATTAACGACTTAAGTTGATTTAGGCAATAATGAAAAAATAATGTTTATATTTGTTGTAATCCTAAATTGACTTAGGCAGTTATGCCGAAACAGTCATTTAGAAAAATAACTTAAGCTATTAGGTTTTTTAGGATTAATTACCTTCCTAGAAGAGATACAAACATGGAAAATTTAGAGCAAATAAATTTAGATGCGCTGAATACGAAGGTGCTAATAACTCAATTGTGCCCTAACTCGAGTTAGGCTGTTACGGGTTGTGACCATAGATATATCTACCAGACGCCTAAACAGGCAGACAGACGGTCACAGTTCAATCGATTTAAAAAGTCTGAAACATATTTGGTTCTTCTATGAGTTACCAGCATGCAAGATGACTCGAAGATACACCGAAGGAGATTCTCTTTTTCCAAAAATTATAGCAAAATCGAATTCGATTCGAGTTACGAGAATGGCCAGGTTTTTCGTAATATAGCTATGTCAAGGTGACAGATATAAAGTCAAAATGTTGTACAAATATAGCTACGATATTTGATAGAAATTTAGTTTGTTTCTCCGCGCTGAATATCGATGCAAAATCAATTCGAAATCTATTTGATAAATAGCTAATATTTAATATTTATATTGAGTGTAAAAACCTTTTGTCTTTTCAATTATTAGGGAATATAAAATATTGATTTTGTTTTTGATTCTGTTTATTTAATGCAAATACTAATGTAATATAAATACTATATAAATACTATATACTATATACAAATAATCTATTATGACATCAATTTATTTATTAATTTTTTAAGTAAAGTTATCTGCGTTTCTTTTTTTTGCCATTTGATCTGATATGAGTTGAATTTATTCCTCTTTTTTTGTCGTACAAAAATTCTGATGGAAATCGATGAACTTCGAAATATGCCATGATATCGGTTTCAAGTATAATCGAATTTGACTCGACGTACAGTGGGTGTTGTAAGCATAAATCGAAGTAAAAATTTGATTTGAAAACTTGCATATTGTGATATCTTCTGGTGAAGGTACGAGTAAAATAATATTCAAACGGAACAGTAATATCGTAATTTAAAAATGTCCTTTTAAAGTCACTGGTTGCATTTGTTGCCGATAGAATCTCCAAATTTCAGAACGGAGACTATAGTTTCGGGGAATGCCTGCAAATTTGACATATTTTAAGGATTTGCTAAAAAATTCTGTATCACTTTTTGAAATATTTTCAAAATTTACAATGCAGCGAATTTAGCAAGTTGTTACAATGCATTTAATATTTCATTTCATTTTTATTTCTTTTCATTTATTTAAGTCTATGGAACAGACTAACAATGGCAAAACCGTAATATTTTATATTATTTATATACAATTTAAAAAAAAAAATTATTTAATCTTAGAAATCTGTTAAAATATAACTGAAACAAGTATTGAGATGGTTCAAACTCTATGAGTTGATTGGAATCTTGATTCAAGGCGCATTCATTAATTTCATTAAGAATATAAAATTCACGATTCAGAGTACTGTTTTTTGCATAAAAAGTAAATTGCCGAGGTATATCAAAAATGTGTGATCGCCGGAGAGACATAGGTGGAACGTAAAATGGAATCTATGCCAAAGTATTAGAACAGTCTATGTAACCTCCGATTATATTAAAAACAAATAGCGCCGGAAGTTACGACGTTATTCTAATGTCTGTAACCCAAGTAAGAAGCATTTTGAATTGTAGGTTGGGAGAGGTTCTTCAAAACTAAATGAAGAAAGAGCAAACTTTACAAACACACGCTGCACCCGTTCGATACGTGCAATATGAATATTGGAATAAGGACACCAAGTAATAGTGGCATACTCGTATTCCAACTTAGATCTAACATATGATGTAAAAATGATTTTAAATGTATTGGGGTCTGAAAATTCTGAACAATCCTTTTTAATGTATGCAAGAACTTTATACGCCTTGGGAATAACATAATTGACGTGCGAAATAAATGTCAAACCGGAATCGAATAGAACACCTAGATCCAGTTTCGAACAAGCCGATTTCAGAGAAAAATTCCCAATTTTGAACACTGCATGAATCGAATTTCTGCAACGCGAAAAAGGAACATGAATACACTTATCCGTTTTCAAAGAAAGCTTATTTAAAAGGCACCAATTATTAAGACTGTCTATGTCTTTTTGAAGATCTCAGGCATCATTAACTGCAGAAACTTTTAAAAATACTTTTGGATCATCCGCATGAAGCAAAAATTGTGAGTTATAAAAACAAGTTGATATGTCATTAATAAATAGTGAAAAAGAACGGCCCAAGTATACTTTTTTGTAGCACACCTGAAGTTTAAATGTTTTAAAAGGATTCAATCCCTTCAATAACAACTTTACACTGCCTATTGGTTAAATATGATTTTATCCACTTTAAAAAAGTTGAGTGGAATCCCATCGACTTTAATTTAAAATACAGTATATGATGCGATATCGTATCAAAAGCGTTAGAAAAATCTGTGAACACAGTCTCAACTTGACTATCGTGTTCCAAAGATGAAATGCAGTATTCACTAAAAGAACATAAATTTGTTATAGTAGATCCGCCAGGATATTCATATGTCCTTTTAGTCCTTTTGCAAAATAATTTCATATTGCCTCATGATTCTGCGCAACACAATAAAGCAGAGAGAATAATTGTCTGATAAAGATGGTGTGGAAAATAGTTAATTCTTCCCATGAATTAAAAAATTCATTTTATAAATTTTTGTTTATTATAAATTATAATAATTACTAGAAATTATATTATTATTAACAATTATTAATAATTATATTTTATTTTTAATATTTACATTATATTACTAAAAATTATAAATTACGAATTGAAATGAATTTTCGGAAAATT